>CM032875.1:48994219-49044219 GCA_019176425.1 Megalops atlanticus | reverse complement strand
CAAGACTGGAAACTGTTGTAATGAATATAAGAGATCCTTACCATTGCTGTTTAGAGTGAGGTGTATTTCTTTTATTTAACTCTGAACAAGAAATGTGGTTGTGACCATTTTAAATATTTCAATGTCTGATATTTTGTATATTCATAATGCTATAGAGGGCTGAAGATGCCAAGCTAAATTCTGAGAGCAGCAGACAATAAAGTTATCATAGCATGTCTTATATTTCCAAAATGCAGCCTGGCATTCAGTGAGATTTTTTGGAAGCCTCATACTCTTCCTAGAATATTGTTTCATAAGCAAGTGAAGAGAAATTGCTCAAACAAATTCCTTTGCCACCTCAAGGTGCAGCACATTTGAACACGAGTATTCTATCCAGTTAGAAATATGACATATTTATGTGAAGATGATCCCTGTTGTAATGACTCATATTAAATGTGGGGGAAACTGAAATGTCACTGTTTTAGTCTAAATCATGTTGAGATGTTTAGTGACTGAAAGAGCTCAATAACCACAGCGTCTTTGTAATCACAGCCAGATTTATCTTATCAGCGTATGCTAACTAATCACATGCACCATGTGACAGTGTGTGCAGGTGATTCTCAGCTGCTTAGTTTAACTGTGCCATAGAATCTAGGCTGATACTGAGCTGATACTGAGATACTGACTTAATTGTACTACACCTGTACACAGTGTAACTTGTCTTGTGTAAATGCAGGTGAGTTCACAGCATTAGGGTTCTCATACATATGGTGTGCATTTAAAACCAACTTTATGATCAGCTTTGTCACAACAAATACCTGCATAATAATTTAAGGTATAGCTATGCATTTCATATATACATTATTTTGTAAAAGTGCATAAATCAGTCCTCTTGAACAACATCTTCACAATTCAACACAGTGTAAATGTATGCATTGTCTGAATTTGCTATGAGTGCTGCTTTTATTGAAATGAAAGTTCAAACCTGGTGGGTAGGTGCTCATGCATAGGGTGATAAAACTCTAGACTTAGCCAGATTTGTTGAGACAGAATCTAAAGTGAGATTTTCCAATGTTAGGCAACATAAAAAAACGACCTGGCTCATTCCCATCAGGAAGTCTTCTATAGGTTTCACAGTATGCAAAAACAAAGACAGCAATTTGCGGAATGTTTACACTGCCAAACTGGCCCGGAGAGCCAGTGGTGCGCCCGTGCAATCCTGCTGCAGAACTTTCACCTGTGATGTCACGCCTCCTCTCATTTCAAAGAGGTGGGGCGTCTTCGTGGGATGTGCTTTTAACCGTTACCTGGCAGAGCTTTCTTCACTTCCTAACGCAGATGATCACACGTCCAGGTAGCGTCTGCAACATTCTCCTCTTCACCTGCAGGGCTAGCGGATTACCTGTAAGTGTTGCGGATTTAATGAAAGTATTCGTGCGTGTTTGATGTGATTGATTGTGCCTGTGTGTGTGCATATGTGTGTAGTGGTGTGGATATGTGCATAGATACAACAGGTGTGTAAATACGTAGATGTGTGTTTTTGCTGTTATTTGTACTGCAGGTGTGTGTGTGTGTGTGTGTGTGTGTGTGTGTGTGTGTGTGTGTGTGTGTGTGTGTGTGTGCGAGTGCGTGTGCATGTCTGTGCACGCGTGCGTGTGTGTGAGTGTGTGTGTGTGTGTGTGTGTGTGTGTGTGTGTGTTTGTGTGTTTGTGTGTTTGTGTGTGTGTGTATGTGTGTGTATGTGAGTGTGCATGCAAGTGTGTGTGTAGCAGTGCTGGTATACATATGGTATAGCAGAGCAGGTGTGTGTGTGTGTTTTTCTGTGATTTGTTCAGCAGGTGTGTATTTGTGTGTGTGTGTGTGTGTGTAGCAGTGCAGATGTTATATTGCATAGCAGAACAGGTGTGTGTGTGTTTTTGCTGTGATTTGTACTGAATAGGTGTGCTTTGTGACCTGCCAAAAATCAATCAAAATTGAAATATTGACTTCTGACAGAAGAAAAATATCCCTGGTCTCGATTTTACACTACCACCATAGGTAGGACCTCATTTGGCAAGGAATTATTTGTGCTTCATAGAAAAAGTTCACTTCCTTGTATGCATATCCTGAAACTAGATGCAAGACCAGGAAACAAGACAAAACCATGCTGTTATTCTTAGCTATGACATCAGATTTGAAAAACAAACAAAAGGAGACTTGTGTGTGCGGAGCAGCAGGGCTTGTAAGCCAAAGGTTGCTGTTTTGATTCTTGGGTGGGGCACTGCTGCTGTACCCTTGAGCGAGGCGCTTGACCCAGCTGGTTTTAGTAAATCCCCAGCTGTATAAATGGATGATGTGTAATTGGATGCATCACTCTGGATGCTAAGCTAATAAAGCCACATAAGGCCACTGCACCGGAGCGTGGCTGTATGTTTGTGGGGACAGAGAAGAGGGGAGCTGGTGGACGTGCGTGCGTGTGTGTGTGTGTGTGTGTGCGCATTTGTGTCATACAGACATACAGCTGCATGATTGCTGTACTGTGGCCTGTGGCCAGGTGAACAGGTGAGATTCCTGGTGCCTCTGCCGCTGGTCGCTCCTGTATGGCAGTGTGTGTTGCACATTCAAACGCCCTCACTCGCTCCTCAGGCATAATTCTGCACTTGGTGCCGGAGGAAGCCTGTGCTTCACCTCCAGGGAGGGGCTGAGGGAGGACTGCGAGCCCAGAGCCAAGTGTTTCCATGCTTTTCTCTGGGCTTGTGCATATATTCTGAAAAGAATACAGAAAAGAGTGTAGGAGCCAATACTCATGTACTAGAAATAAAGACAGCCTCTCTACCTTCATTATTTCCAGCAGCTTCTCCACACTGCAAACCAGCAGGTGGTAGTGTGGTACAGGGGTTAAAGAAGTGAAATCATAACCAGAAGATTGCTGGTTTCAGTTCTAGGGGAGGTATTATTGCTACGCCATTCAGCAAGGTACTCAGCCTGATACGCACAGGTAAATGTAAGGTTTATTAAAACTTGCTTGGTTTTTTTTTTCAGTTTTGAATCATCATGCCAGGCATCCAGAGGAACCCAGGTACGGTGCATCTGGAATCTTCTGGAACAAATGAAATTTACTTGGATTTACCTGAAAGGCTGTGGGATTTTAACTCCTGACCGATTAACCTTTGCAGATATTTCCAAATGTACAGGCTAAAATTAAGAGCAGGCTATGCTGCTTCCTAGGGTCTAACACATTCCTGTCATTGCTGGGGCAAATTTCATGTAAAGGTCCCATTGAGATAACAAACCTCTTTCGCAAGGGAGGGCTGATAATGATCTTCTTAATGCTATGGTCCTTCATCCACAGTCACTTCTACTGTGCACAGTGATGCACATGCTGTTGTGCTGTTGTCTGGTGTTCCTGTGAGTAGTAACGTAACATCCTAATTGCATGGTTTCTGTTGCAGCTGAAAACACCGTGTTCTACAGAACCGTGGCCGGTGTGCAGGAAGTGAGGAAGGGATACCTGATCAAATCTCCTCCCACCAGCAAATTCAAGACTCTGGTGAGTTCTGCACATCCAAAGAGCCACCCATCTGCTCAAACTGGACTCATTTATTTGTATTTTTTTAGACTATGTCTGTTACATTCTAAGGTAGGATTTTAAACATTGGACCCAAAATGGAATCAATATTTGATCATCCCACTCATTACTGTGCACTCCTAGTCACATTTGCATGTTATTGTTTAACATAAAAAAGACAGAAAAGCCTGACTAACAGGCCTGGACAGTATGTCCCGTGAGAATCTGAGCAGCAAATGTTATGAAAGTAACACATACTAGTGCTATAAATTAACAAGGCAAATGTCAAATCAGGGGAGAGACACAGAGTATTCAGGGCTGAATGCAGGAAGAGCTAGAACTAGAACTCAGAACTTCATCTGCATAAATATCCCACAATGTAGTGGGGCACTCTGTTTAGTGGCTCTTAAGGAAGTTGCCATTCCAGTATCATTCCAGTTCAGACCATTAATTCTCACGCAGATGTCTCTCCTCTCTTTAAATTTACGCCACAATGTTGCATTGGCCATTGTTTTTATTATTATCATTATCATTTTCATTATTAGTAACAGTGCCAAAGACCAACTTTTTTCTCCTTTTCCACATCTGACCCGCTTACAGAGATGCTGGAAGCGACGTTACTTCGTGCTCTTTCAGACCAGCGAAAAGGAACACTTTCTGAAATACTACAAGAGTGCTAATGACAGGGACAAGGCCCAGGGAGGGATCGACCTGGACAAGTAGGTGCCCCACGCTAACTTCCCTGACCCAACGCATTGCAGTATCATTTCATTGTGGTTCAGTTGCTTGACAGCTATCTGTCCAGTTCCCCTCCCACACCACACAAGTAGTATGTTCTCTAAACATTTGCAGAATGTTGTGATTGTGAAAGCATCGCTGCAGAGCTGGTTTGGATGAGAGCGTGTCCCTGTGCTTGCAGGATCACTCTGATCTTCACGAGACCCCAGTACCACAACAGATGGAACTGGATCCACAGGAACTTCAAGTGTCCCCCTGAGTCTGTACTCTTCATCCAGGCTGGGGACAGACCTTTCTTCTTCATTGATGAGAACAGGTCAGAGAAAACAGAGACAACAGGGACAAACAGAGACAAACTTTAAAGATTAAAGATTATATGTTTGTCAGGGCAGCAGGCTGGAGAACTGATACTGCAAACAGCCTGTGGGTGTTTGGCTGTGGATATTTTTGCATGACATGTAATTGTGCCTGTGGATATCGATGTATTTATTCATACATTGTATTATACAATTTATTAATATGGCTGATGCCAAAGGTTCCTGGGTTTTAAATGGAACTTAAGTGGAAAAAAGTTGGGACAGCTGTGAGCTGAGGCAGATGAGAAAAGTAGTAAGATAAATCTACAGTTACAGATTAGTAGCAAAAGACTTGTCCCTAACATGGACAGACTCTTGAACTGGTCTTCTCTCTGATTTCAGTGGAGATGTGGATGGCTGGTACCGGGACATATCCAAGATTGTAAACCGCTCAGACTCAGAACTCACCCCAGAGGTACCCTACTTTCTCTTTCATTCATCTTATTTTCTGTAAAGCATTTAATGAAAAATCACAAGCAAACACTACAGACCAACTCTAAAGACCAAGAAATAGCAAATAATATCTTTAAAGACAATACCCCCTCCCCCATCCAGACTTGAATACCATGATTTAAATATGCAATGACTTTTGACCTCTGAAAGCTCTCCTTTGATCTGCCCCGTAATATGACAGTGTGCCTGTCTCCTAGCAACTGCAGAGGCTGCACCGCAGCATGCCGGAGGGCGGGCTCATCGAAGGCCAGAGCAGACCCACCAGCAACCACTACCCGGTAACACCGCCACACCCTGTGACCCAAATCACGACATTACTGCTGCTTTACCCGCTTCCACTGAGATCAAACCACCCCTGCAGCTTCCCCCTAAAAATCCAGAGCACCCTCTCAGCCGCGAGTGTGCGTGAGTGTATGTGTGTGTGTGTGTGCGCGCGCACGTGTGTGAGTATGTGAATGTGTGTGTGCCATCCATTACACAGAGATGATGGCATTTCTGCAGACAGGGTTTGATGGTAAATTGTTGGCCCTGCTGAGCTGCACACCCACCATGTGTTCCAGACTGTGTCGTCTCTGTGTTTCAGGCCCTGGAGAAACTGCGCTCCATGTCAGACCCTGCGCAGAACCTGTCCTTTTTCAGCACACAGACCTGCTCCTGTCGGTCTGAGGTGAGCCTTATGATTTACGCATGAAAGATGAGGAAAATGTCTAATGAATACACCCCTTCCTTGTGTCGGTGAAACTGTGTATGTCTCTATTCATAAAACTTAAACATAAAAATTATCCAAAGTTATCATCTTCAACAGCATTGCTAGGTCTACTTATATAGACTGAGCTTCCTGTCACCTTTTTTAATAAAGTAAAAAAAATGTTGAATTTGAATTAAGAAATTGGTGTTCAGCTTAAGATGGTGGGAAAGTTCATGGATATTGAGTAAGTTCACAGGAGGAATGAATGTGACACTCTCTCACTTCTCGTGTCTGATTGGCCAAACAGGCTGACGGCAGCAGTGAGAGAGGAACGTGGTCCGAGCAATGTGACCACCTGAACATTTCCCAGGATTCTCCCTACGAGCTACTGAGCAGCATGAAAGTAGACACAGCACAGGTACAGCCTCATCAAGCCTTCCCACATACAGACCTGCAGACACGGGGGCACTGTCTCACAGGGAGTATTGGGTGGAAATGACGCCAGTCCTCAGTCATGCTTTTTAGTCTAGGTGTGTTTGCTTACTTATATTTATTATTTTCTACATTATTTTAGTAGAACTCCCTGTGTTCATGTAACTGGTATTCAGTCAATTAAGTCTAACTACATTCCCCAAAACATGAAGAGCAACTTTTCAGCCCTAGGGAAGGTCCCGTTTCAGTTGGGACTGCCTTACATCCAGCACTTATACAGTATGATGATAGGTTACCCATTACACTGCTCTGCTGTTACCTCTTTAAAAGACACAAGACTCTTCCAGATGTGTTTGATCGGCAGTAAACTGTAAGCACTGCTGTGCTGTATGCACACCCTGTGTTCCAAACCGGATGCCCTCTGTGTTTCAGGAGGGTGAGAAGCCGCGCTCCTCCTCGGACCCCGTACCCTCACCTCTGTCCCGGCTCAGGGCACAGAGCTGCTCCAGTCAGCTGGAGGTGAGCTGCATGATTCACGCCTGAGGAATGAGGATCATGTCTTACGGAGAAGCCCTTCTGTGTCCCAGTGAATCTCTGGGGGTCACAGACTCACACTACTTCAGTGTAACATTCACCTCCAGTTTCCCTCATCAGTGGCCTGGCCAAGTCCACATTCTCTATGAGGGAAACCCATTCTCAAAATGTGCCTAATACATGTGTTTAGATGTGCTTGCTCTCCCACGCTGACCTTTAACAGCACAATATGTGTTAAAACTTTGCCGTTTCTCTGATCCTCAGGACAGTACGAAAACACGCTCCGTCTCAGATCCTGTGTCCAAGCAGGACTGGTCCCAACTCAGGAGAGGAAGCCTTCCCTCTGAGGTCAGCCAATCTTTTATGAATAAGAGATTATGATCATTTCTGTAACTCCTCTCGTAGTGTCAGTGACTTTGTACGAATGGCCATTCATCTATTTTAACAAATTTTTTGTTGTTTCTTTAAGTTATATGACAACTCAAAATAGTAAAATGACAACAAAATAGAAAATGTAATTGAAATCTTATTGTATTTTCTCTTACATACAAGAAGTCTTGTATGTGGCCTCCAGGGCTTTGTAATCTAATGCTTTGTGACTGTGTGTGACTGCGTGGTATTTCATGTCTGATTGGTTATAACAGGCTGACAGCAGGAGGGAGATAAGAAGCTGGTCTGAGCCTTTTGAGCATCCAAATCTTTCCCAGGATTCTCACTACGATACACCCAGAAGCATCCTCAAAGCACAGGTACAGAGACACACAGCACAGGTACAGAGACACACAGCACAGGGTGAGAGACACACAGCACAGGTACAGAGACACACAGCACAGGGAGAGAGACACACAGCACAGGTACAGAGACACACAGCACAGGTACAGAGACACACAGCACAGGGTGAGAGACACACAGCACAGGTACAGAGACACACAGCACAGGGTGAGAGACACACAGCACAGGTACAGAGACACACAGCACAGGGTGAGAGACACACAGCACAGGGAGAGAGACACACAGCACAGGGAGAGAGACACACAGCACAGGGTGAGAGACAGACAGCACAGGGTGAGAGACACACAGCACAGGGTGAAAGGGGGGAGAGTGCCCTTCAGCCTGAGTGCTTCGCTTTGAGCTTTAGTTTGATATTTGAGTCCTTTATGGTTTCCATTGGCCACCACAGCAGACATGGGTCTGTTTTAAAAAAACAGCATCTCTTTAAATTCTCTTGGAGTGTAGTACTCTCTGTAAGGATGTCAGATATCAGCCCTTTTCCACCCAGTCCCTTTAAATACAGAAAACAGGTAGTTAGCAACCTGTGCAACTGTTAGCCATGTCAGATAAAATAATAGCAATTTTTTCTTGCATATTACTTAGGTAATATTTCAGTTGATGTTCTCTGGTACAAGGCATTCCTCAGTTCAGGCCTGAGTTTGAGCTGCTTGTGCTCTGATTGGATTGTCAGGCGGTCAGTGAGCGATTATCTTTAACATGTTCTCATGTTTACCACACTGTGCTCCGCAGTTAAACACAAACACTCAACTGCAGATTCTGTTCCGGTTTCAGGAATGCATTGTCTGACTCTCCCACCACAAAGCTGAAAAAAACAGCAGCTCAATTTTTCATTCATGTGTGACTCAGACAGCTGGCATCTGGGAAACCATTACCCCCAATTGATTTTATTTTCTTTTTAGCTTGTTTCTGCCTCTTCCATTCTTTGTCTGATGTGTTGGCTTGCATCTCCAGGAGAGTGTTGATGATGATGAAGATGAGGAGGAGGCAGAGGAAGATGGCACCAGTTTCTACATGCGCATGGATACAGTGTGAGTTACAGAGAAACATCAGACATGACCCTGAATAAAGGAGTGATCAGAATCAATAACTCTGCCATTTCCCCTGAGATAACTCATAGCCTTGAAATGAAGGTTTTTTTCCTCATTAATCAGGCAAAAACCACCCCCGGAGCTTTCCTGATCACGGTTATCATAATCAGGGTTAATTTCTGATCTGCAGTTTTGACCTGTCAGCCTTCTGGCCCCCCAGAAACACGTGATTAAAAAGCTAAGGATGTACATGTTTGCAGCTGAGTCTGAGTGAATCAGACAGACAGCGCTAACATTGTTTCTCCGTGATGGTGACAGCTTCGAGGTGGTGGCCACGTTGCAGCAGGAGCAGGAGAACTCCCTCCCGTCCTGCACAGAGTGAGTGTTCAGCACTGAAGCATGAAATCGGTCCAAAGCACTTTGACCACCAACAGTTGTGACCCTGATTTACACTGGAGTTACACTTGATTTGTACGCTTGACTGGATTTGTGTTACAACTGGATAAAATCTCAATCTCTCCTGTACAAAGTTCTGTAGAACTGTTTGCCATTTGTATTCTGTAATTTCTAATGCTCTGTAAGCTGTCATGGATAAGGGCTAAATTTGAACATTACTATTATTGTTCTTATTGTCTTATTATTGTTCTTATCTTATTATTTATGTGTTTCTGAAGTGAAAGTAATGGTGTGGTGGACTCTGAAGACAGACCTGTGACCTCAGCCCTTGAAAACCAGAAACCTCAAAGGATGCAGAGCACTGAGAAGCAGGAGAAAGAGAGCAACGGGTAAAGATCCCCTTTCAGTCTGGAGTCAAAAAACACCACGAACTTGAAATGTAGTGCCATTGTGGGAAACATTGCCACAGAAAGTGCTATTATAGGGCACACAAAAATATACTGCTAACACTAGTCTGACCACTGCAATCTTGTGGGTAAGTGCCTGGCCAGAATGAAAGTCTGCAGGTGCTGCAGGCCCTCCAGGACCAGGGTAGAGTAGCCCTGCAGGTGCTGCGGCCCTCCAGGACCAGGGTAGAGTAGCCCTGCAGGCACTGCGGCCCTCCAGGACTGGTGTGGAGACAATATTATGAACCAGCTTTATAGATTTTTTTTTCTTGTTCAAATATCACACATGAAAGAGATCAACAGTGTTCTGTTGGTATGTATGTTCTGTTGGCACTCGTATATCACATTATTAGCTCCTCAGCATGTAAATTTCATAAGTATTTTGGTACATTCATTGTCAATTTGTTTTTTATAATAGAAATGTTTCTAATTATTTGTTAAAGCTATGTTACAGATGGCAGCTGGGGGTGGTTGCATTCTCACCATGAGGCAGCTGTAGCGCGGAACAGGTTTCTGTCACAGCAGTGCATACCAGTGAGAACCAGGTTCTATAAACACACACAGTGACCCAGTTTACTCTGTAAAACTAGCACAAAGAAGAGCGCTCCAAAAAAACTGCTGCAAAAGAAACAAGCTTTGGTATTGTTACAATAGTGAAGTGGCATTAGCTCTTCAAAGACAGATGAAGACCCGCCACTACCTGTTTGGCCAGCTTGAGTAGCACATTCCAGGGGGCAATCGCATGCCAAGTCACTTTCATATATATGCACCTCTACCAGGTCAGCAGGTACACACCTCTACCAAATGAACAACACTCTTCCACCAAATTGTCTATAACACTCTTCTGCTGGTTCATATACAACTTTACTGATTCATAAACAACCCACGTGTAATAGCCTACAGCTGGCTGTTCACTGATGTAAACATTCAAGATCAGATACCTGTGTTGTCCTTGGAGGCATTGTTCGTTCTGTGTTGTTCACAGACACTGTGCTCTTGGTCGTGATGGATCCAGGACACCTTTCTAAAAATAACACCATAACGTTATGTAGAGCACGAGGAAGTTTTTAGCAGTGAACTGTATGGTAATATTCTGTGGAATTTTCTTGATCTTCATGGAGGGTTCAGTTACAGTATACACAGGCAGACTTGTTGAGGCAAAGTTGATTAGAGGACAATAACCTCTTTGGAATAGCTGCTGGATTGAGTAATCGTTTCAACTCCAGTTTGAGTGTCGGGCAAGGAAGTTTCAAGAAATGTTTAATATCAAGGTTGCATCCAGAAACCGGATCCATATGGACATATGGAATTGTGACTGTGGTTCACAGGCATTTATGCAATTGTACAACATAAATTGGGAGTTAATGAGGTAGGAAAAATCAAAGTTGACTTTTTTTTTTTTTTTTCCTCAGAGGAACTCCGCATATTATAATCTTGTACATCTGACAACACAACGCTGGTGACATCACTGGCTATACAGTGCTTTTTGAGCACTTGAAAGCCTTCCACACGTTTCTTTACAACAAACGGAAACTCCCCGGGTTTTAACTGCAGTCTGTCGGTCTCTGCACCCTGAGATATCCCGGGGGTTTGGCATGGCCCTGAGGGAGATAACAGGGCTCCCCTGTTTCTCTCTGCAGGGTGCAGTCCGGAGACGCCGGCGGGGACCCTGCGGAACCGACGGAACCTGCCGGCGCCCACGGGGAGAGCAGAAGGGTGTCCCAGGTGGACGTTTTGTTAAATCGAGTGAAGAGCAGGGCTTTGATCCACTGGACTCCGGATGAGCAGAGCCACACAGACAGGTAACCCCCCACCCACCCCCCACCACCTCACCTTTCTCTGAGGGACTGAAAGGCGGCTGTTTCAAAATAGAGGGGGTGGGATTTTAGAGCTGGATGTAGACTCTGTCTCTTTCTCTGTGCCTCTTAAATCATAATTAAAACAAATACATTAATATTCTCCTACACATATGTGTGCATGATTACGACACACACATTAATATTCTCCTACATGTATAGGCGTTTGTAAATAATATTCTGTGTGTGGTGTGTGACCTGCAGTGAGCAGCAGAATAATGTGAAGGAGATCTACATCAACCGGGATGATCTGAAGAATAACGTGACCCTGACCGGGGTCGACGGAATGCCCTGGTATGTAGCCTACACCCCCTGACAAAGGCACACCCCAGCATTCAGCCTCTCCGCTGTTACCTCAGTGATTAGGTTCAACAAATAAATCAATCAACCATTTATACAGAGCACAGGGTTCACAACAGGCAGCCTCACATGACCTGATTATGTGTGACTGCCTGAGGCATAAGAGACATTTGAACTAAGGCACATTGCATGCACAGATTTTTCATGTGCTTGTTTGTGCATTAATAATTATGGAAGTGACTGCACTAAATTGTGAGGCTGATGCCTCTGGCATTCTCCAAACTTGTTTTTAACATTGTATTCATGTATTCATCAGGAGCATTTCAGTCATGAGCACCCTCTGCTGGTGCACAGACACGAACCAGATCCGTTTTGGTAGATTAAAGACAATTTATACATTGACAATATAAACAGACTCAGAGATCTGCAATGACTTCAGAAGCATGTATAAAATCAAAGTGAATAGGCCAAAGGTGTGCATGAAGTCATTTAAGCGTCCAAAGTAACCCAAAGTCCTACCCCCCGGAGCTACACCACACTGCTGCTGCTGCGAGTGCACACACACACACATTCACTCACTCTGCGTGTCCCTGCAGTGTCAGCCACTGGCCTGCCCTGCCTGGAACACGAGGCCTCTTCCACAAAGGAGATCAGATCCTGGCCGTCAACGACCTGCTCACTGAGAGTGTGGACGAGGTGCACTTTTACCTGAACAAGCTGCTGAAGAACTAGGTACACTCACATGCACAGACACACACACTCACACTCACTCACATGTACACACACATACAAACACACACACACTCAGATCGCAAATAAACATATGACTGCATTATTGTATGTGCATTTGGGTGTTTGTGTCTGTATGCGTATGTTTCTACATGCATATGTCTGTGTATGTGTGTGTCCGACAGCAAGCATGCATATGTGCTTGTGTGTACATGTGTTTGTATGTGTGTATATGTGTGTGTGTGAGTGTGTGTGTAACACTGCTCTCCTTCTGCGTCTCTCCCCTCCAGGTGAAACTGACCATTCTCAGGCAGCCAGGCTCGGAGCCCTTCCTCTCAGACCGCTGGCTCAGTGAGTGACCTGCCTGGGGGGCCGCAGGGGGTCATGCCACTGGGGTTACAGTTTGATCCTGCCCTCCGTCCCTCCCCGTGTGCTTCCTCCTGACCTTTGAACCTCAGGCCGGCTCCCACTTCGTCCAGCGAAAGCAGCAAGTGGGTGTGGCAGGCAGGAAGCCGCGTGACACCTGTGCCCAGAGCGTAGCTGCTGGAAATCCTGAGGGGATTCAGCTGTGATGCACAGACATTCACTGCACAAGGGACACTTCAGTTTAACCCTTTCAAACAGGCTTTTACCCTCAGAGCCTGTATCGCTCATCAGCTCAGGAGCTGGACCAAAGCCATACAGGAGCTCTCATACAGACCTGAAGGACTCTGTCTGTAGATATATTACAGTGCTCTGTGTGGACTGAAACTCTTTGCTTTAGGGAGTGCAGTGTGTAACATTGCAGTTGTGAAGACAATCCAAAGTGACCTTTGAGGTTTTTTCTTTTAACTCAGATCTGGACTGTCCAGATCTACACTGAGATACAGTAGATCAACATATTGATCAACATATATATTGTATAGTAGATCAACGTAAGTATTTACAGCAACAATATATATTTACAGTGGTATTTTTACAGTACTAACATATTCAGTTGATTAACGTAGTTTCCAATCACCATCTGAGGACTAAGGTGTTGTTTTCATATGAAAGCATATCAGTAACTGGGGACTGTTGGGTATCAATTATATGTTACAGCATGTCAGAAGAAGAATGTTTTTTTTTTCTTTTTTGCAAGTGAATCTGGTCAGAACTGGAACGGCCAGCTTCTCCTTTGCAATATATTTTATCACCAGTAGGTGTCCTCACAGCCTTGTATTAATACTGAAATTCAAGTACAGCAGGCTCCTTAAATATTTCCTCCGGTGGGTTTGTTTTTGCCCGCGGGGTGTTTTAAATGCTGAAAATGTAGCTGACTTATATTACCATCTGTAACCTTGGTTCCCTCACCACGTTTTTATTGTACTTATTAAATATTTACACGTACGGCACGCAGATGAGTTCGTTAATACCTGTATTACGCATTGGCGGTAAATGTTCAGGATGAATGGGCCACAGTTTGTTCATCACGATGTTCGAGGACAGATTAAATGCCTTTAGCAAGTAATGAGCACAGTATGCCAGTATTTGAGCAGAGGGCAGACCATTGACATATGTAAATGCATTACTATGTGTGATGGAACTTACAGAAATAATAAGGTTAATGGATTCTCATAATTGGAGTTTAGGGTGTAATATAAAATCAGCCTCTGGGAGATTCTTAAACCTGCTTTGGGGGGGGGGGTTAAAAGGTTAATAACCGTTCACAGTACTCATGAAAGGGTTTCCTCTGTCATTTTGTAAGAGATTAACTGATGCTTTCAGTCAAACTGAATATCTAGGTATCTCCGTCTTTCAACGACCTCATCATGAACTATTATGAGCAAATCTTACTCTCAGTTTGTGAGCTAATTACAGGTAATTAAATTGAATCTGGTTAAGTCTTAATGAGGTGACAGGACCAAAGTCAAACTAATATGGGAATAGGATTTGATTTCAACCCTAACTGTACAGGGCAAACTTTTCAACAGATACATCTGGGGAGTGTGATGCATTCCATTATGCAGTGTGAAAAATGTGCAGCAATATTTTCCATGCTGCTATTCCAGGTTGTATTCATGTTGAAATGAACGGATTCGCAAAGCCCCCCAAAACAGCTTCACAGTAAATGAGAAGGACTAGGCTTTCAAAAACCCAACCGACGGTTTTTCTTATGTTAAATATTTCATTTTTATAAACTGACGGATTGATGTAGGCCTAAACGTAATCTCTGCATTTTACCTTGAAGTGGAAAAGTCTGGGATCCCGTGTGTCGGTTAAATTGAGGCAAGGATGCTGAATCAGCCTGAAATGGGCATGAACTGCATGAGATGGCTGCGCCACGTAGGCTATGCCTAAACAACGCCGGAGATCGGGGCGAAAGACATTTCTCGGTTTCTGAAAAACTACAAATATTCATTGCCCTGGGACTCACGACGGATAAACGGCTTGTGCCACACAAGCATCTTGCTTAAGATAAATAGCCTACTTGTCTGTCGGACCGTTTCGTTACAAATCACCCTCACATCTCCGATTCCCGGCAGGGTCGGCGACCGTGCGGATGCTTCTGGGCGGGTCGAAACGTGCGCGCTAAGCGATAAGAACGGGCTGATTAGCTATAAACTCACCAGAACAGTAAATAAACCGACGTCTCAGGAAGTTGACACGAACTTCACAATGAGTGAACTCTGAACACAATAGCGAGGATAGGACGGATTCTGAGAGGGACGCCAATAACAACAGTGTCATCCTGTCACCGTGCCCGTCGGCATCTATTCCAGCGGGACTCACACCCACCCGCGGCCCGAGGAAACGCCCCCAAAGTATGGTCATTGTCGGGCGAGCGGTCGCTAATATCAGCGCATTGTGCGGTCGAGATATCGGTTCCGTAACGATGTTTACGTTACCCAGTCACCGAGACTCAAAATATCAAATGACGAGCGACGTTTAAAGTTAATCTACACAAACAAAGCATTGTTACAAATCGGGTGCAAACGTGACTGCAGACGCTCCAGTTTGTTTTATTCAATTTAATGTCTATTTGTCGGGAAGGCAACAGAAATCCCATCTCTGACTGACAGCTTACAATTGTTTGCTGTGACCAGAATAAAACAATTTATAGGCTAGTTACCGTTCAATGGCGTAACCCGAGCTTAAGCGGGGCATGTCCACACGCCACAAGACAAACTACTACCTCGCTGTTAACTATCAACATGCTAAAGGCCTGCTTATCAAGGCAACCTGAATGTCGGCAGACGAAGTGAAGGTGCGCTACACCCAAAGGCGACCCACCATAAATTTGACCGATACATGACTGTAAATGTCGCACTCGGCCCGCGACACTTATCCGTCTTAGCCATATCCGTGCAGTGTTCAACAGGGGTGAAACAACCAATTTGTCATGGATAATTTACAGCAGAATAAACCCAGTTCACCTACAAGTGCGCAGTTGTTCGGATTTTACCCAACAGGATCATAATAAACTGCCCTTAGGTAACCTGTGTTACGAAGTGAACTCTGAGAGAAACAGTGCCACCATGGTGCCGCATGGGGGTCAAGTTTATCTAAACGGCATCATTCACGTAAACATTAAGGTGATCGTTCACCAGCTTCGTTGGCATACGAGAGCTTCACCTCTGTGGATGGAATCAATAGAATTAAAAAGATAGTAATGGACAATGCCCTCAACCGTATATATCCCTCATTTCAGGAACGCCACACAGCAGAACGTCCAATTTGCGCGCTCCTACCCTTCGACATCAAATTAGTTTCATCTTCCTTTCGTCTCACTGCCACATTCCGGTGGGGAGAGGAGCTTTAATTAGAGAGGCCTCTGGAAGAAGATGAAGAATAGGACTGCACAGTAATTATACAGGTTCACCCTGGCTATGGCAGACTGTGTACTAGTGTGGTGTGACTGTGGTTGACTAGGGAGGGAGAATCTCCCAGGTTCACCCTGGTCTCTGATGGGCACCTAATCACTCACCTTCAGCAGGAAGGACAGAGAAACTCTGAACCATTCAGCCAGGTGCTCACCGCCCCTGCTCTCTCTCTCTCTCTCTCACACTTTCAGAGTCAAACACATACACAGTTTTCTCTTACTGTTCATCTCAGCACTGTATACAGTGATAAGGAGCAGGGCTCATAACCGTAAGGTTGCTGGTTCAATTCCCCCGCTGGGGCACTGTTGCTGTACCCTTGGGCAAGGTACTTAACCCCTAATTCCCTCTGTAAATATCCAGCTGTATAAATGGATAAAAAACTAACCTATGCAAGTCGCTTTGGATAAGAGCATCTGCAAAATGACAATAATGTAATCTCCTGTCTGCCCAACCCGTAATATAAGCCATGCAATATCAATGTTTATTATAATTTAAAGAGCATTTAGCTGTATATTTTTTCATGGCTTAATTTTAACCATTGTTGCCCAGGTTATTCCTAAGATGTTGCCCTTGAGGCCCCTCCCACAGGCCCAACTGTGGAGCTTGTGTTACAGAGCGCTGATGCACTTTACCAATACAAACACAAAAACGCAAACCTCCGGGATAAAACCAGACAAGAACAATCTCACCTTCCTTAAAAAGCTGATAAATACCGATCTGCAGGGAAAGCGTGTATCAGTACCCAGCTAAAACTCGTCCGTATGCAGTTTTCAGCCAAAGTGAAATTCTCCTCTTTATCTGACCGTGTCTGACACTTTTTTCCGTCCTGATCGCAGATCTTATGAAATGTTTACTGCAAATACCTTCCAATTGGAAACCTAGCACAGCATGCACTGAGGCAGAAAAATAATTTTTCAGAAGCGCAAAGTTGCAGGAATAATTTGCAAAGCTGCACAAAAGGACAGAGAGCTGAGCACAGCATTAATGTCTGTGCTGAAAACTCCAAACTGTGTCCAACCTGCAGCTGCAGGAACACACCCTGTAACCTCAGGTTAATGCAGGTAAACACAGGGGTCAACAGTGCAAGCATTATAATGAGCTGATGCACAGATCCTCTTCCATCATCTTTGCAGAGGTTTGAGATAGAAACTATTTTAACTAAAATATTTCTATCAACCAGAATCTAATGCTCATCTCTATCAGAAAAACATTGCAGCTGCTAATGCACCATTTCCCTTCACGCACACACACACACACACTACTTCTCCAGTAGTGCTTATATTTTATACAGTGCTTTAAGTACAAATGAGAAACTTGGCACACTGTTAGTAACCATTTATTTTAATATTTAAATTCGCCACATAAATTTCATATGAAATTCTATGGCATTGTTATTGCATCACTCAAGCATATCCTTTTTGTTTGTTCATAAAAAAAGTTACATTTATTATTAACATTAACACTTAAAAGCAGCACTTTGAAACAGATTGGGTCCCCAAACACTGTGGTTCTGTACCCCAGCCGGCGGCCCCTGCCGGGACCCCATCCTGTCAGAGTCTCCTGTCAGAACTCGGGCTGAGTGCAGAGCCTTCTCCTGTGCCACGTTGGCCATTCTGTGCAGGAGGCAGTGCAGCACAGGTGGGTGGGGGGGGGTTCAGCTCCTCCCCGCAGGCTTTTCGGTGCCCCCGCTCCTGGCCTCGGCATCCCACTCGCTGAAGATGCGCTCCATGGCCTTCCTGCTGCTCCAGCTGCCCACGTTGACCGTGGGGATGATCTTCAGCGGCCGCAGCCACTGCACGAAGCGCTTCATCTCCAGGTAGCTGCTGTGCTCGCTGTAGGGGATGCCTGCAACCGGAACATGACCGCACGTTCTGAGCACACACTCAGCTGTATAGGAACACGACCACACGGTCCGACCATGCACTGAATAACACAGGAACAGGACTGCAAGGTCTAACTATGCACTGAGTAACACAGGAACATGACTGCACTGGGTAACACAGGATAACACTGGGTAACACAGGAACACAACCGCACAGTCTGACCACACACTCAGGTGCACAGTAACATAACTGCAGTCGTCTCCACGAGATACAGAGCCAGATTAAACACGATACTGGTGACAAGATGATCTTTATGAACCAGCAGTCAAGCCATCGAGCATTTTCTTAACACTGAAGAGGATGGTAGTTTGGGTGTGTATCTGAGAGGTTACAGGTGGAGCAGGCTGAGTGAAAGTGACCCTGGGCTCTGTAAGAGGAGCGGCTCGCTGCGGTCCAGACTGCTGATGGGTGGAAATGAAAGCCCCTCTTTCAGCGCGGCAGTCAGCACCGCTTCGCAGGGCGGGAGGTCGCCCGCCGATTCCGCTGCGCCGCGCTGAATTCGCCGTCGTTATTAAGATATTCAGCATTTTCACCAGGAAGTCAACTGTCTCAAGTCACGGTCTGCTAAGAACAAGGCTGGAACACAATACGTGCGCCGAATAATCCGACACGCCGGTGGAAAAATGAGGAAACGGGAGGCTGGGGGGCACGCCAGGCTGATATTCTGAGTTTTACTTCTGATGCTGCTTTATTAATCTTCCAGAGTATCAAATTCACAATCAGCACTTTCCTTAGCGATATCCGAGACTGTTATACAGGACTTCCAGTAACAGCGCTGCTCAGTACACATTAATTTGCTCTGGAGACTTAGCCTGCCGTGTTTCATAATCTAGTTTACCTTGCTAAAAGGTACCACCCTGCAGCCACCTGGGAGCCCAACGTGAAACCTTTGGGTACCATGCTTGCAGCTTCAAAACCTCGCAGTGATGTTAAGTTATAAATGCAGGGCTGTGACAGCTTAACTGTGTCCTCAAGAAACACTGTAGTGTGCTAAAAACACCACAAAACTTGCCTGTATCCACAACTGATCAGAGTGACTGTTCACTGTAACTCACTGAAGAAAATAACCTGCAGACTCCAGAGGTTTACACCTTGGTTATTAGTAATCACTAAAACTGTCCAGGTTTTCACAGCTAATTTCTTTACCATAGACACTGACATTTCACAGATGGGTACCATTGATGCTGAACTCTCATTTCCACATATAATAGATCCCCACACACCACAGATGAACAGCATGCAGCTGGTGGTGATATATGCCTAGATACCAGTGTTTCCTATCCACCTACCATAGATACTAATGTTCCCTTGGACCTCTGGCTGGAGGTCCTCCACACCCCCGGCCTGCCTGTTGAAGGTCCAGCCTGTGGGCCTGAAGGCCAGAATCTGGTCGTACGTTGCGGAGAACTTCCCCAGGTGAGCCTGCAGACTCTGGCAGGGAGCAGGACAGCAGTTAGTGGTGGAAAGGGACAGAGGCCCGACCACAGGCAACCCAATGAAGAGACGATAGATGAAGAAACGCTCCAAATCCAATAAAACAATCTGCACAAGGGTTCTCCGTTTTTCCTAACATTACAAACAGCACAGGTCACATAGGGTCCCAGGAATGCAGGCAACTGGAGGATCTGCTAACTACATGATCGTTTCTAAAACACAAATGAATTACACTGTCTTCATGAAGACATCAGAGGGGGGTTATGGGTAACAACCTCAGAAAGCCGCGTCTAATGTGAGATTAGACTCATATCTACACATATCTGACCAGTTTATAGCAGCTATAAACTTCATAAGGTACTCGTTTCAGCACACAGAACGATACAGAAATAATCACTTTCCAGGGGCCTGCAGGAAACTGGTGTTTACAGAGCACTGGTTTATTTTTCTTCCTTTGTTTTTTCCCCTCCTTAAAAAAAGCTTTTCATGACTGCCCCAGCATGGAGGGGGGTCACTCAATGGAAACTGGCAAAATTTCCATCCACATTTACCATTATACCCATGATGCCCTTCACAGCTGACAGCTCACAGAGCATCCACTGACACAGCCTACACAGTACTTAGACTCACTGAGTGTTCAGCCAAGCACCTCACCACAAGGCTCAACATCAGTACATATGCATCTGTTATATACTTCAGCATATTTCAATCCTGACCCCAGCTCTGGTTCTGCCCGACCCAATTTAACCCCATTGACAGTTTTATTAGAACCCACCCTGACCCCAGCTCTGGTTCCAACGGGACCCACCCTGAAGTTGAGTTGCATCATGGGTAGGAGGTGGATCTGGGCAGCGTTCCAGTCAGTGGTGATGAGCTGGCGGATCCGGTCTGACTCCAGGCAGCACATGGTGTTAAACTTGTCCCGGGACATGCTGATCCTGCATCCCAGAACCTCTGCCAGAGCTGCAAAACAGCACACACGCACATGCACATACATACACAAACATACACACACGCACAGACACAGGGTTGGGGCTGATCAGATTGACAGGAGACTCAAGACTAAAGCATTTCCCCTGAGGCATTACCCACAATGCACTGCACTCAGAGAGGACCTGAGTAAATCTGAAGTAAACAGGCTCATTTATAGACTAGGAGCAGAGAGCCCAACACACTACATTACAGCAGACTACAGTCTCCACCAGGGGGCAGTGTAGCACAAGCCCTCTCAGAGGCCTCTCTGTATCACATCTGACAGGGCATTCTGGGCCACTGAAAGTCTAACTCAGGGAAAGTGGATTTAATCCCTCACTGACTGGTCTCCCAAGGCCCAGCTAATGAATTTGTACTTGCTTTGTGTGACCAAATGCTTTGACAAGGTTTCAGATATGCAACAATACTAACACGCTTCATAAATACATTAATAAAGTTTCAATTATTAATGTATTAAATTATTTATTTAAACCTTCCACACAGATACAGGCTGAATGATAACATGCCTCTCCTCCAGGGGGCGCTCTAGCCTCCCTGACTGCAAACCCACATGGGAGAAATTTCCCCACCTGGGGACGCTGTAAGAGAACATGCGAGAAATGGGATCAGGAAATAAGGGGATCTTCTCTAAAAACAGGGGAGTGAACCCACCCGAAGGCAGAGCAGCCCAGACAGGAGGAGAGAACAGGGCCCTCCGGGAGAGGGCGAGAGGGAAAGTCAATCTTACACTCTGCTATGTCTGCACCAGGACCAGAGGCGCACATTAGGGGTCCTGCTCACATGCTTTAGGTTGCAGGCTGGCCCTCATCAGCTATGTCCTGCTATGGTCATGGAGTGAAAAATGAATGCTGATCCACTTCAGAGTGAAACCACCTGCATTATGCCACAGTCAAACACTAGGGGGCGCTGTCCCCTCCTGTCTAGCAGGGCAGTCAACACTGAAAAACACTCTCAGCTTCTCACTCACCTCTACGGGAGCTGTAGACAAGCTATGACATCACAGTACATGGTATTCAGCACACAGCCTCAGACACACTCATTCCAATCTGTGTATGCAAGAGCACAAAGGCCTGAACACTATAGCGGTGAGCAGTTTGTTTTCTGAGTGAGGACCTCTACTAGGGAAACAGGAAACGGCCACCCAAATAAAAGTACTGGTATGTGCTACATCTTGAATGTGACGAAGGGGCAGGGTGAGTCTAACAGAGGCTGACACCTGACACCACTGTCTCCACTCTCCCTGCAGAGATTAACAGCACAGCAGCAGCCAGTCAGAGCGCGCGTTCTGCCTCACTCACTCTGATAGGACGAGAACCAGGTAGAGAGCCAGGCCACATTTCTCTAGCATGCTCAGGTAAAGGAGGATGACAGCAGCAGGATGCAAAACAGAGGTGGATGGGCATGGCCAGCACTTACTCAGAGACCCCCCCCATCCCACCCCACACCCTAAATGGCCAACATCTCAGACAGGTGCAAAAAACCGTCCAGGGGGCCTGTGGGTGTTTCAGGCTGGGACAGGAGGCCAAAAGGGTGAACTGTAAGCCAGAGCCTCCCCCCGTGTCCCCCAGCGCTCCGCAGCGCACACACTCACCCAGAAACACCTTCTCCTTCCCCACCGCGTAGGTGCCGCACACCACCAGCGTGCGGGGGTTGAGGGCCACGCACTCAAAGGCCGTGTTGACGGCGAAGGTGATGATTTCCTGCTGGGAGGGGAAGGAGTACTCAGGACTGCAGTACCTGCAAGGAGGACACAGGACATGAGACAGAAAGGTCAAAGGGCAAGCCACGTTATCAGACAAAAAGGTAAAACCCTAGTTTTGAGAGGCTGCAGGTGAGAGGCTGCAGGTGAGAGGCTGCAGGTGTGCACTCACGTGGTGTCCAGGTACAGGGTGTGCACTCTGCGGCCCAGCAGCTCCGGGCAGCGCTCCATGGACGGGTCGGCCCGAAAGTCTCCCGTGTGCAGAACCGTCTGGCCCCCCGGCAGCAGGAAGAGGAGCATGGCGGCCCCGGGGCAGCTGGGGGGGGAGGTTACAGGGGGTCCGCTGTCAATCACCTCAGACCAGGAGCACGTCACTATCAGCCAGCTCAAGTGCATGGACTGCATTTACTGCAGCCTATAGGCTTCATTATGAGCAGAGTGACTCAGGGCTTCTGACACACTGAGGCCTGTTCACAGTGTGAGCATTAAATATAGCGTTTCTTTCCCACCAGGAACGTTGATTGGGTGCCCTCTCCCCGTCAGCAGTCTGGCAGAGACTGTTCTGACCAGTGAAGTCAGTGTTTAGCCGGTATCAGACACTGCACCTCTAGCAGTCAGAGCTGCAGTCTGCAGCACCACAGACATGTCCCTAGCATTCAGTCTGAGCACAGGCCTCTACTGCACGATCACAGACATAGATCACAGAGGGGCGGGGGACTGCGAGAGACTGATACTCTCTGATCTGTGTCAGCGCCACTGCTACTGTGATTACTGATCTTCCTAAATGGGGGTGCTGGGTGATTGGTACTCCTTGGTTGGGGGTGTCGCGGCAATTTGGGGTGTCGGAGCGGTTGGTACTCAGTGGTATTGGGGCAGTGGGGGCGTTGGGGTGGTCGGTAGGTACTCACTGGTTTGAGGCGTCAGGGTGATTGGGGGTGTCGGGGTGATTTGGGTGTGTAGGGGCAGTCTGTACTCACTGGTTGGGGGCGTCGGGGTGATTTGGGTGTGTAGAGGTGGTCGGTACTCACTGGTTGGCGTCCAGCAGGACGACTCGGACTCCCTCCACAGTGCACTCGGTGTTCATGGGCAGGATGTGGATGTACTGCTCCTCCACACGCAGCTTGCTCTTCACCAGGTTACCTGTGATCTGACACCACAGGCACCTGTCAATCACAGCGACCAGGAACGGGCAATACCGCACCCAGCTCCTTACTCGACACAACCTGCTGCGCCCTGCAGTAAAGCGGCTTCACTGCCGCAGTAAAGAGGTTTCTTTGCTGCAGTAAAGCAATCTCACCCCACTGTAACGACTCACTCTGTTGCAGTAGATGGCCTGGCTGAAGCCCTTCTTCAGGCCGCTGTAGTGATCCGAGTGGAAGTGGGTGAGGAAGTATGCGCTGATGCCCTCTATGGTGCCGTACTGAAATGCGTCCACAGCAAAGCGCGTACCTGCAGGAGACACAGAGAAACGCAAAGGCTCCAATAACCACAGCAGCTCCACACACAGAGAAAAGGAGGAAGACAGCAATCCCAATCACCAAAAAGCTCCAGGCAACAGAAGTATCAGGAAAAAAACTACACAGTGGAGTGGAACTGGGGGCGGGGGGATTGGGGGGATCCAATGGAGTGAGACGGCACATGAATCTTAAACTGTTAGCTCCTCACTCTTTCCGTCACTAATCTCATCTCAGTTCTGCCTCCTAAAGCCACAGCGCAGGCCAACATCCTCAAACACTCATTCATACCAATCACAGCCACCAGCTCACTCTCAGCTCCACCCAGATCACACCGGCAGGTGAAATCCATCAGCATTTACCTGGTGCTGCCCTCCCATTGGGAGTGAAATTCACATTTTCACCTTTTGATCACACATCAGCATCACACATATCAAGAGTTGGCATAATGCTTATTTCATGTTGGAAAGATAAACAACTTGCAATATGTTCAGTCTAAGGAGTTCATCTAGAGCTCTTCTACAGGTCAATGCTGTGCAGAGTCACTGATCTTCACAGTATGTGGACTGGCTCAGATACTGGGTAGGAGCACATGGAGAGAAGCTCAGATGTGATTAAGGTCACATAAACTATTTTCAATTAACTGTGTCACCAGTTATTCTGCTGTATATCCCTTGTGAAATTAGTGTGTTGCTGGATGTCCGAGTCCAGTAAGGAAAAGACTCTTGGCCTTGAAATGTGTAATTGTCTACTTGATCAACAAACCAAACTGCATTACTAGCTTGCTTAAGTGGTCTATATGAACTGAAGCTGACTGCCGTTACCTGTACCCCTGTGGTACCATTCAAACAAAGCATCCCCCCATTAAGGATGATTAAAAAAAAAAATCAACATTCAAACTCAGCAACAAAGCCAAACGGCAAGAAGCTCAGCTGAAAAAGAGAGCAGCACTCTGTAGTAGGGCCCCTTGGGCCAGGGTTGGGAAACCCTGTAGCACACCAATACTACCACATCCAAAGCTACACGGCATGTGTTCAGGGTGTGTCCACAGAAACTCACCTGGGATCTTTTTGTAGAAAGGACAGCGTTTGGGTGGTTCGGAGCCATCCTCCTCCCGCTTTCTCCACCTCCTTCGCCCTCCTCTCCCTCTCCTCTCCTCCTGCGGAGCCGGGTTAGCACCTTCCCCCTCGGCGCCCAGCACTTCAGACTCACTGGAACGACTGGCAGCCTTTCTCTTCCTCTGTCTCCTGCCGCCATTCACCTGGACACCCGCATCACCCCCGGCAGCCAGGGGGCGCTGTGGGGGGTTCTCCTTAGCTGCGCTGCTCCGCACCTCGGCCTCCTTCTGCTGCAGAGGCTTCAGGCCGAAGAACACCCCGATGTCCGTCTGCTTCAGCCCCGAGGAGGCCTGGGGCCTGCGGGGAGCCATGGCTCTGGGGGGTTTCTGGGCAGAGGTCTGTGTCGTCGATAGCGACCGCTCCTGAGCTGCGGGGTGCTGTTTCGCGCTACCTGAGCACACGTCCCAGCTGCTGCTCTCTCCTGCACTGCGTAAACGCTCCCGCAGCTGTTCCAACACCTCACACTGCGGAGACCGCAGCCGCTGAGAGAGGGCTTCTCCTTTCTCACCTCCACCTGACCCTGCAGCATCTGCACAGTCCTCGTTAAGCTCGTCAACACAGGGTGCTAACGAGGTAATTGATGTCTCCTGGGCCTGTGATGAAGAGCTTCCTCCCTGGCCTTTGTCCTCACTCTCTGACTGGGTCAGGAGCTCATCTAACAGGTCATCGCCACTCAGATCCTCATCACTGTACAGTGCAACGGAGTCATCGCTCCCTTCCTTACCAGCTGCACCGTCAAATGTCAGAGCTCTCCGGGTGGGTGCGGCCTCTCCGCGGAGTGCCTCCACACCTGCGGGGTGAGCGGAGAGGGGGGAGTAGGAGATTTCACTGCTGCTGGAGTGAGAGCCAGCGGGGGAAGGGACCGGGGAGGGCCAGGAGGGCTCCGCCTTCACCTGACGAGTCTCGGCTGCACTGCTGACACTGGCCCCGCCCTCCTGCTCCCTGCTCGGAGTTTTCCGCCCCTTGACGATGGGAGACCAGCCCTTCTTCTTCTTAATGTCCTGAGGAGCAGGGGATTTGAGCAGCAGCAGTGCATTGGAGAGAGTCGAGGCTGGGGTACGAGCTGGCCCCCCCTGATCTGCGCTAGGGGAGGGGCTTATGTTCAAGGGGGCAGAGACACTGGATGAACTGTCCTGTAAGGAGTCCAAGCTGAGGCCCAGCCCCTCATTGGTCGCTCTGCTGTGAGCCAGCTGGAAGTGGCTATACTTCCTGTAGTGACTTGGAATGGTGGAGGAACACTTCAAACTGTCTGGGCATTCTGCTTGTGGCATGGAAATAAACAGAAAGAAAATACTTCAGATAAAACATTTTATGTCCACCAAGTTTCACCTCTCTGCAATGCTTTATCTTCCAACAATGATTAAACTGGTGAGCACCTCATTAAAAGCATGACAAGTCAGCTAAAATCCAAAATGGCTGTACTCTGAGGGCTCCTGGACACAGACTGTTTTGTAGTGTGAAGACAGAAACAGCACCAAACAGCATTGTATGAAGCTGCAATGTGGTCCATTCAGTGCTGAATGGGTGAGTGAGACTACATTCAAACACAGTACCACCACTTGACAGAACTAAAATCCTCCTCCTTTACCTTTAAGCATGACAGAACAGAGGTGCTATGAAACACTGGACTCATTAAACAGAGCTTTCTCTTAAACACGCTTTAGATTGGCAGGGAGCTGGCTTGCCTTGGGGCTCCATTTCAGCCAATACAAATGTAAGGACATTGGACATTGCGAGGTTGAGTCCCACGTGAGGATGCTGCTGTTTGCACCCGTGAGCGGGCCCCTCACCTTATCCATTCCAAAAAACAAAAAGAGGAGCAAATTGTAAGTTAACACAGTGCTACTCAACTCCAGGCCTAGTGAGCTGTGCTCCTGCACCAAGTCCAGTTCTCTTTATAACAAAACCGTTCTCCACACTGTGGAGTGACAAAAAACAGCACCCTTGGTTGTACCTGGATGTACCTAACCACCTGTCTGAAAACAAAGCCCACAGACAACCCTCCAGGACCCAGGTCGAGTAGCTCTAGCGTACAGTGTGAAATAAAGTCATTGCAAGTTGTTAAGCTGGTGGCCTGTGACATGCCTCAAATTCAAAAGCCAAATGGATGACTCTGTACGTGTCCGTGATTACCTTCGCGGTCCTTCCCAAGCGTATCCAGGCACTCTGAGACGTGCCAGCGCGGTGACTGCACCAGTAATATGGAAAAGGGCATCTGGCAGCTGGGACAGTATTCCTCTGTGGAAGTATGTGATTTTCCTAACTGTGAGTTTTGGGAAGCAGGTTGATTACTGTCTTTGATTGGGGAGGGATCCAGGGGAGCGGAGGGAAGCAGTTCAGGCGGTGCTCCAACTCCCGCATCTCCGTCTTCGTTCTGAGCTTTTCTGGTTTTTCTGTTCTTTGGTTGCTGTTTACATTTCTGATCATTCAGCTTCTTCTCAGATCGCCCGCCGGTAGCGGGTTTCTTCTGCGTTTTGTGTTCTTTCGCGTTTTGTTTATCGGACGTGTGAGTATTTGATTTTTTTATTTTTCGGAGAGATTTGTACTCCCATATGTCATTCTCGGAGTCGTGTTGTGACATTGGAAAATACTCTCTGGTGTTTGCAAAAAATCTGGCAGTTAACGACTGAAAGTTCTTGGTATGTAACACTGTCCAACATTTGCGACAGAAATCCGTACGAGGCGTGCTTCAGATCGTTGCCTACCCCCCCAAAATCAGGCCTCTCCAAGCGATACATACAGTTGAAATAACTAGCTAAACGCATTTAGACAGTTAATTTACACCAAAACCAGGACTAAGGTTTCGTAATATTGATCACAGTTAGCTAGCATAGCTGTTGACAGTTAGCAAGCTAACTAGAATCCTTGCCGGCTTGTCTCCATTTGGCTTATTTTTCTACAATAATAACTAGACAAAAAGTTTAAAATCACTATAACTAGAACGTATTCTATGTTGACGTTTGTATCTTCATAAATTTTATTTTTAGCTAATAAGATAGCTAAATGCACATTAGCTAACTAGCAACCTGCCTTGAAATGCAAGCTCTCCAGCAGCTCTGCAGACTTACCGCCAGTACAATCACGAATCTAGTCCCAATTTAATGTCTGCAGTTTCTACTCATTATCATTTCATATTCGTTTGTAATTTTATGATAGACAAAAACATATAATTGCCAACAAATCAAAAATAATGAATATGCAACATATATTTTCAACGATGGTTGAATTAAATTAAACTACTTACTGAAACAGTTGCCCTTAGTCGTATGTTTATTGTTGAATGTGCTTTCCTTAAATATCTTGACTTTACCCAGTAGTCGCGTTGTTGTTGGAAACATGGCGACGCGGAGCAGCCTTACAGTTCTGTTTCCAGTGCAGAGCCAGCTGGACTACGCCCTGGAAGACGCCACATCCCAGGAAGAAAAAGAAAATCTTGTCTTCCAATACCTGAAAAAAATAGACGATAGTAAGGAGGACTTGAAGGTCCCCGATTTCGAAGAAGGTGTGTAATTTTGTCGTCTGGACACATATGAATGAAGTGTAACTTTAGTCTCCAGCTAGCGTAGTTGCTAACTATCCAGCTAACTATTTAGCTAGCTAACCACAAACCCCATGACAGATAGGTACATTAGTTTGCCATCATTAATTATCATCATCATCATCGCTCGTACATGTTTCAATACCATCGAGCGATGATAGTTGAAACATGCACACGGAAGATTATATTGTTATCGAGCAGTTTTTGTTGCATTTTAAGGAAGTGTTCAGCTGGATAGACTTGTCAATAGCCGGGGACATGTCCAGCTAAATTTGGAGTAGTGTATCGTTAGTTAGTTGAATGTTGTTTTTACTTCTTGACCTAGTAACAGTTAGTTGTCACTTTGCATACAGCATTCTTACAGCTTTTTGACGTAATCGTGGTAGTAACTGTAACAGCTGACGAACACCGTGACAGAGTTAGCCATTACAGTAAGGAGAGCACCACCTGGCTAGACACCCGCAGCCAGATACAGGTACTTAGGTAGATATGCGAAAACATGATGATCAGTCTAGCAAAATGAAATAGTTAAAGCAGTGGCAAGTACAACTGGCGAGGCCTGTATTGCATGTGTGGTCAAGGTGTGGCCATAGGGTCCGCCAGGTGTGGCCCCACAAGTCAGCGTGAGGGAAACAAATACTCTTCTGTAAGTTAGGAAAATGTTGTGAGCAAAGAAAGGTGAGGTTATCTCTATGTCCCAGACACAAAAAACTCGCGGAAGTAAAACCTATGTTCGACAAACGAAAGACTCCTTTACTTCCATTCATGGAAAGTGTCAATTGGAAATAGATTTCACAGTTTTCAAGATAATAAATGAATAGCATCTTAACATCTTAATCTTTGACACAGGCAAATTCCCATTCTTGGTCAGTTTCTACACGCAATGTTGAGGTTGTGTGGTCGTTGCTGTAATATAGTTGTTCATAGGGTATTATAAGTGTAATGTCACTGTTTTGTGTGTGTGGTAGTGTTACTGCGACAGTGTCTGTTTGTAAGTAGTGATCCTGTGATGTGTGGTGTATAGCTTATATAGTAGTGTTCTTGTAACATGCAGTGGATTGTGTATGATGTTGCTGTGGACTGCAGTACACTGACTCTTGTCTGTGTTCTGTGTGAGTGAAAGTGTGGAGTCAGACTGGTCTGTACTCTGTAGTGAGTGAGTAAGTGAGTGTGTGTGTGTGTTTGTGTGTGTGTGGTGAGGCTGCTCTGTAGTCTACACTGAGTTACTGTCTGTGCTTCAGGTCTGGAATGGCTGAACACACAGCAGCCCCTCTCCCTGGCCGGAGAGCTCAGTGGGAAGGTGGTGGTGCTGGACTTCTTTACTTACTGTTGCATCAACTGCATGCACCTGCTGCCCGACCTGCACCTGCTGGAGCAGAAGCACTCTGTCAAAGGTATGCAGACCTTTACACACACACACACACACACAGACACACACGCGCACACACACACACACACACCCGCATGTGCGCGCACACACACACACACACACACACACACACACACACACACACAGGAGCAGGAGTACTCTGTCAAAGGTAAAGCACACACGCATACACATGGATGCAGTACCACTCCCCATCAGAGGTGGTGCTGTTCCATTCTCTCACACCACTGTAGTGATAAACTTCACCACAAGTGAGCTCCTGAACTTTATCAGGTTTATTTTGCTAAATTAATTTTCAACACCCATAGTGATGCACCTAAGTAAAGTTAATGAAACTTTTTTGACCCCAGGAAAAAAAAAAAATCTGTTACATTTGAGACAGTCTGATTAATGATTGATTTCTATTCGGAGCCTAACGACTATGAAAATAACCACCAATTCACTGGGATAGCACAGAATACCAAATAATTCTTAATTTAATAGGATCCAAAAACCAGGTTTCATTTAGTTATTTATATCCATTTGATCCAGATGGTTTCTAAAAGCAGCACCTCTTGGCCCTGGTGATGCCACTGCTGTTCTATTCTTGGTCATCCCAGCCAAGCCATCCATACATCACAGCATCAATTTAAACCTTGCCTCAAATACTCTCAAACCTTCTAAGGTTACAAGAAACCTGGGCGTCGTGATTGATGACCAATTATCCTTCTCTGACCATGTTGCCTCAGTCTCTCGGTCATGCCGCTTTGCACTTTACAATATCCGTGAAATCCGTCCCTACCTGACGCAATATGCTACCCAGCTTCTGGTACAGGCCTTGGTTATCTCCCACCTCGACTATTGCAATGCCCTCCTATCTGGCCTCCCAGCATGTGCGGTGAGACCACTACAAATGGTTCAGAACGCGGCGGCGCATCTGGTTTTCGATCAGCCCAAAAGGGCCCATGTCACCCCATTGCTCATTGAGCTCCACTAGCTACCCATGGCTGCCCGTATCAAATTCAAGTCTCTCATGCTTGCCTACACAGTGACCTCTGGGTATGCTCCGACATATCTGAGCTCAATCATACAGGCTTACGCTCCTTTTCGGCCGTTACGTTCCTCCCAGGAACGTCGGCTAGCATTGCCATCCCTACACACAAGGCAATCCCAGTCCAGACTATTCTCACATGTAGTTCCCTGCTGGTGGAACGAGCTACCTTATGCCATAAGAGCAGGGGCGTCCCTGCTCTTCCAAGAGCACCTCCTCTCCTAAACACTTCTTACAACTCCAACACAATTCCATCTCCGCGCACTTTGCCTCGCACTTTTTTCTCCTGTAACTATTTGTTTGTTTTCACCTTTCACCTTGTTTACCTTTGCTTTCTACTTTCCTTGACTTACTTAGTTGAGTTTAGTTGTTTTAGGTTGCACTTAAAGCTTACGCTAAGGTCTTCTACACTACTGTAGCTTGCTTGCTGTTCCTCACTTGTAAGTCGCTTTGGATAAAAGCGTCTGCCAAATGACCTAAATGTAAATGTAAAATGTAAATGCTGTTCAGCAGCAGCGGAAGCCCTGGAGCGCCTCCCCCTGTTAGCTTCAGTGCACTGCGCCAGGCCTTCATGACAGGACTGTGCTAATTTTTCAGCGCACTGTGCCAGACCCACCTGCAGCGGTTGTGCTAACTTGGTCCTGGCCTGCTGAGTGTCCTTTGTCCAGGTCACAGGCACCTGGGAACTGTAATCATACACAGGGCCGAGGGGCCACAAAGACAGCAGACCCAGACACTCTGTTAATATTACCTGACTGATGAGTGAAAGTTTGAGGTTTAGCTCCCCCTGCAGGTGTGGGGTGTGGTGTGCACCCTCGTGCCCTTTGTGGTAGAGTGTGTCAGGGTAGTCTTATCTCTGCAGCCGACCCCTGTGCTGTGAGGTAAGGGAAACATTCCCTTTAGCTGTCAGCAAGACGCATGCGGGCACCTTCCAGCCTCTGGAAACTCTGTCCCATTTATAGAAGCAGGACTGAGTGTCCTGTGGAGGCAGGTATGTGTGCTCCAGGAAACACGTCATTTCTTCATACCCCTGTAAAATTTCCCTTTTGTTGCTAAATATAGCAGGTGTGTTGTTTTGCACCAGTAGAATAAGAATGTAGTACATGCTTACGCTGTGATAAGACATGCCCTCCCAATCACATTAGCAGCGAGGAGACAGTTATGATGCTGCAGTTTAGCTGGTTAGCCTTGGGAAGAACCCACGGCAGGAACCCATGGAAGGAAATTCTGATGGTATTTCAAGAGATTTGCATTTTTGCTGCTTCGATATGTTGAATTCAGCTGAAATTTCTCTTGGCCGTTATTAGGTAGCTGAGATGTATGTGCAGTTCCTGGGGGCAGGAGGGGCTGAGGGGCAAACAGCAAGGTGGTAAAGTGGAAAGTGTGTCTTGGAGAATGTATGGTATGTGTCTGCATCGGGGAAGAAGTGGCAGGAGCCTAAAATACACAGAGCGTCGGGGCGGGCGCATTAGCATGACGTGCCACACGCCTGCTGTGATGCTTATTATAACCCCGCTTATCGTGTTCCAGATGTCAGTCGGTCTCTTCAGCCCTTAATGGGCTCATCGGGGACGGTAGAGCCGCGGGCCCGGCCGAGCCGGGTGACGGTGTACACATTCTCCCCTGCTGCGTGTTTGGCACTGTGTTTGGTACATTCCAGCGGCCGGGCGGTGTTGACTTTCCCCATCTCTGTCTGCACGTTATCGGTGCATCCGAGCGGGTCCAGGCAGGTCCAGTCGGTTCAGAGGGGGTCTGAGCAGGTCCCACATTTGTGGGCCAGGTAAAGAATGTGAGACCCACTGAATCGGTGCCAGGGCAGAGCGGCACCACTTCCTGAAGCGGTGTTTAGCACACAGTGGTTTCTACGTCAGTCAAGTTAGACGTTTTAACGTTTTATCGTAGCAGAGGAACTGGAGCCGCGGCGACTCCTCACACATGATTGGCACAGCAAGGGGTGTGTAGGTGCCTGGCTGTGTTTCCTTTTATTATTTTTGCTTCCTATTTTTCCGTCATGCAGCCCTGTTTTTGGGATTGCCGGTTACCCGGTAGACTTGTCTCACTGCAGCAGCCTCACAGGAGTGCTGAAGTGGGATGATTGCAGTCCTTTGATACTCTCAAATGCAGCTGACACCACTACAAGTTACGCAGTGCACCTCAGTGGAGCAGGTGTGCAGGTGGGAAAGGGATATAATGAGTCACGCTGGTTTGAGCTCTAAAGTAGGGAAAGGGGTGTAATGAGCGAGGTTGGTTCCAGCTCCACAGTGGGAAAGGGGTATAATGAGCCAGCCTGGTTCCAGCTCTACACTGGGAAAGGTGTGTAATGAGCCAGCCTGGTTTTGGAGGATGGGCGTCTTTCAGCATGGTTGGCTTAAGGGCTGGGGTTAAAATGGTTTTCTGTTAGCCTTCCTAACTTAATACATGGTGTTGTCAAGGTACTGTCCCAATTAAAAGATCCTAGTGCCTGTAAACATAACTTTACAGATTTGATCTACATATAGAACGTGCTCCTGCTGTCGGGTTTATTTCCGTCTCTGACTCTGCACATCAAGTAAAAGAGTTTCATTTGCAAGCCAAAAAAAAAGCCATCAGCAGAAACGCTTCTCCTTCCCCGAGCGTGGCTGGCCGTTTCCCCGCCGGCCATGGGCATTAATCTTAATGCTGAAGCGGAGATTGAGTCCTGCGCGTAAACCTCCATCCCTCGCTGACATTTGTCAGTCCTGCGTCTGCACCCCGAGGACAGCTGCCGCCGAGCCTCAGCGGGAACGGCTCGCCTCACGAGCGACATCTCATTTAAATGAGACGAATGGAGAGGAAGCAGGCAGCAGGAGGATGCGGGGTGCACAGACGTGCCCAGCATCGGCTTTGATTTGCTGTGTTTTCTGTGAACAGTCACCCCTTCACCCCTACCACTGGCTCCTCAAAAAGGGGATATCTGTAACTGTATGGAGATCTGATGCACAGTCTCGCCGGACAGTTTGTTTTCAAGTCATTGCATCTAATGTCAAAGCCTTGCCTGGCAGTAGCCTGGAGTGTCAGGGATTGTGGCTCTGTAGGGGTAGAGTTTTGTTATTTAAAATGTACTAAATACTTCTTATAAGCTGTTCAGCAGTGACTGTCACTCAGAATAGTGTGGTCAGATCTTTACCCAGAGCTGGTTTGGATTTGGAATGTCATAGATGCTGATTGGAGCTGTATTTGGTCAGATGTTTGATTGGATATGGTTACGGTGACTAGTTCCTCTTTGTCTTAACACGCATTGAATATGACATCATCAGCTACTGCGCCTTTTTAGTTTTCCAAAAGACTCCAGATTAGTTGGAAGTCAAGATATCTGTAGTTCAGAGGCAGAGTCTCTTATATGGCCTTGATTCCTAAAGGTATCGTGTCTGAGTTGATTGACATGATCAAAATGAGTCATCGACATGAGCTCTGGGAAGCACATATGTCATGATGGCCTATTGTTATAGTTTGGATAAAATCTCTGACTCCAATGGTTTTTAAAATCTTTTTTTCCTTTTGTTCAGAAACTCATCATTTCCTGTATAAACTTGTCAAAAGTAATTTTCCTTCAAATTAAAGTTTAATCATTTCTTCATTTTCTGTTAAAAAGGTCTAGAATTATATTTTTTTTTCAGGAAAAGGCTGAATTAAACTTTAATAAAGACTTCTTACTCTGAAGGCTTTTTTGTGGAAAATCTCATTTTCTGCATTGAAGGCCTTCAACCCCAAATGATCAGCAGCGTTTTGTGTGAAGGTGTTAAGCAGCTCAGTGCCACCTCAGACACAGGGCTCTTGTGGCTGCATGAAAAGAGCTTTTCACATTTTCTCAGCCTAATTGCTGTGTGAAATGGCTGGGATAACAGGCTTCTCCTCAGCACTGAAAAGAAAGACCAGCCCTTGTCAGGATGAAATAACGTGTTTCTGCTGCGTTTCTAACTAGAGAAAACTCACTGAAACTGAAAGGGGTTTCTACCTCCCATTGGCTGAGGTTGTTACCCAGGCTGCTGTCCCAGACGGTGTGATTGGAGCCGATTTGAACTTTGTTCCTCATGTGAAAGACATGAAGCTCGTTCTCGCAGTGCAGAGTGCAGACAGAGGAGGAAGAGGAACACCGTAAAGCATTAAATACATGACATAAAGCACATGGCCCACCACAGTCATGTTTTTTTTTTTTTGCTGTACAGCACCACAGCCTGCCGCCCGACTGGCTGAAACCTCATTTCTCACAGCTCTCGTTAGAGAGGCATATGGCACTCGGTAGAAATGAGCGCTCTATGTGTGTCCTGGGTGGGGTCATCATGGCAGATTTGCTGAAGAAACCCTCTCTGTTCACCCTTTCACCCATTTGTTACTGAAGTTCTTTGTATTCTTTGTATTCATACTTCATTGATGCTCTTTAAGAAATTAGTTTTGCAACATGATAAACAAGACATACACAAAACAGATGAGTCATTTCCCGCAGAATCCTGGTAGAATAGGCACTGGCTGTTGACACTCAGACTTAAACCTCCCTCTCCACTCACCAGGTCTCAAGGCCTTTCAGTGTAACTCAGACCCGTCTTTTCAACACCTCCTTTTTTTTCTGTGGAGGGCACGCATTCATTATCACACATGAGAAACCCCGGTCAGAACTCCACTGCTGCTGTTAGTAAATCCGTGTGTGACTGTTAAGGTGTTTGTCCAGCTCATTGTTGTTGCGTTTTGAAGCTGAATGGGAAGGTTCCAGTGCTGCCCCCGGCTCCTCTGATCCTGGTGAAGTCACTTTGCATTCCTGTCCGGCGTGTTTGGCTTGGCCGCTGTGCCAGGGCTTCCAGCTAAAAGGGGCTATCTGAGAGTATCTCAAACACCCACCCTCTGCTCCCTCCTCTGGACTGCATCGAGAGGCCTGGGCCGAGACCAACACTTTAACAATGGAAAATAAACACTGCATTAACCAGTTCAGAACTGAGCCAAGCTCTTAGGCCCTGTGCAAGAAGCCCTTATTAATCATTGTTCCGTTTGTGCCGATTCATTCTAATTTAGTTTTTTGACAGCTGTGAGATGTTTTCTGAGCAGCTTGTTGCAGTGTGAATACTGCCGAGCTTGCAAAAGTTACTCCTGATGGCCGTGTGCTTCAGGAATGCAGCTGGATGGATATATGTAGATAGATACAGATGGTGGAGATGTATAGATGTATCGATGTTAGAGACATATAGATGATATAGAGATGGATATACAGAAAGTCATTAGATTGTTGCTCTTGATAACCTGCTCTTGATCCTGGGGGAGTTTATCTCATAACAGCTGGGGTGGAGCCCTGGCTGATCTTCTGTGGTTCTCGTCTGTCTCCTGTAAGTGCATTCTGTGCCTGTGGTTTTCATATCATGTGTGTTTCGTGTAGCTCCTGTGTATGTCGTGTGTGTCTCATATGGCTCCGATGTGTCTCATGTGCCCCCTGCATGCCTCTGATGTCTCTCCCCTGTGCGTGTCCCTCAGATGGGCTGGTGGTCGTGGGCGTGCACTCGGCTAAGTTCCCCAACGAGAAGGTGCTGAGGAACGTGCAGAACGCGGTGCTTCGCTACGGCATCGTGCACCCGGTGGTGAACGACGGCGCCGGCCGGCTCTGGCAGGAGCTGGAGGTGGCCTGCTGGCCCACGCTCGTCATCCTGGGTCCCCGCGGCAACCTGCTCTTCTCGCTGGTGGGGGAGGGGCACCGGGACAGGCTCTTCCTGTTCACGGCGGCGGCGCTGAAGCACTACGGCCAGACGGGCGAGCTCAGGGACGCCGACATCGGGGTCAGGCTCTACCGGGACTCCCTGCCCCCCTCCGCCCTCTCCTTCCCGGGGAAGGTGGCCGCGGACCCCGCAGGAAGGAGGCTGGTCGTTGCGGATACCGGCCATCACAGGGTGCTGGTGCTGTCTACCAGCGGGCACGTCCTCCGCTGCATCGGAGGTAAGCAGCTCTGTCACACGCTCATCCCTGTCCAAGCACAGTTTATACTGGGGTGGCTAACTTAATTTGCTGGAGGGAGGCTGTGTGTGTGTGTGTGCGGGGAGGGATGTGGGTGTGTGTGTGCGCATTAGTTTTTGGTCCTGCCAATTACCTGGTTTAATTGGTTCAATTCTACAATTAGTTGTATACATTTACACACTAATGCATTCCCCGAAACGCACAGCAGTACAATATTAGATCACAGGGCATAAATGCAGTAATGTGGCATTTTTATCAAAACGAATGATTGGGCTAATTAAGTAATTCAGAGCAGAGGTATGAGTGGGAGCTGACTTACATGCACATACGCATGCGCACACGCACACACACACACACACACACACACACACACACACACACACACACACACACACATTCACTCACCACATATACACGTGCATAAACACACACACATACTCTCATACACAGAGACAGGCAGACTCACCACACACACACACACACACACACACAGGTCCTTTGGGCACTGAGCTGGGAAGATGTGGCCCCCATCGAGCCGGCAGGAGGAAATGGAGCAGAGACAGATTCACTCTGGCCGAATGGAGATGTCAGACAGAGAGCAGACCCAAACATGTGACCCTGCCGAGGCCCTATGAGGCGATGACTCAGTGCATGCTGGGTAATATGAGTGTGTGTGTGTGCGTGCTTTGGAATGCATGGAACATCTTCCAGGCGTGGCAGGAAGTCAGAGATTTGCGCTGGCTGTGTAACAGGAAGTGGGGGTGTGTCCTCTGTTGTCCCTGAACAGGGCCGGGTAGCGGGAGGAGAGATGGCGACTTCTCAGAAGCCTTGTTCAGTTCGCCGCAGGGGGTGGTGATAAAGGGAGACGCCGTTTATGTGGCCGACACAGAGAACCATCTGATCAGAAAGGTACGCCGACCACAGCCTTTGGTTTTATTCCAGGCCAGACTCTCTTTTCCCACCATGTGTGCCGTGTAGATCAGACCTGTGTGGCTGATATAGATGCAGACAGCATGAACACACATCATTCTTCACACACATTATACTTTGTCTGCCCTCTCTTTCCCTGCACCTCTCTCTCTCTCTCCCTTCTTCCCCCTTCCTCTCCCTCCCTCCCCCACTCCCTCTCCCTCTCTTGCTTTCCAGAATGGCTTTTATTTGCATGTTAGTATGACTCGTGTTGCTGAGGCACTTGTGTGTAGCTGACAGCTAACAAAACAAAGCATTAAAACACTGAAATGATGACAGGCTCTATTCTCAATAACGGAATTTAAGAAATGGTGTAAAGCTCAGAGTCCCAGAATGAGTGGAGGCAGGGGCAGAAGGCTGATAGCCTCGTCTCCCAGAAGAGCTTTTATTCTTCTGAAGTTGATCGATGCAGAGGCTTTACAGAAGCCTTCCTCCCTGAGCTGGAGGAATGTGGGGCAGGGAGGAGAACATGGGCCCCTGGCTCTACCTGTGCCAGGTTACTGTGAGCGCACAGCTCCTTCTGTTTGGACCGGCTCTACCTGTGCCAGGTTACTGTGATCGCACAGCTCCTTCTGTTTGGACTGGCTCTACCTGTGCCAGGTTACTGTGATCGCACAGCTCCTTCTGTTTGGACCGGCTCTACCTGTGCCAGGTTACTGTGATCGCACAGTTCATTCTGTTTGGTCCGGCTCTACCTGTGCCAGGTTACTGTGAGCGCACAGCTCCTTCTGTTTGGACCGGTTCTACCTGTGCCAGGTTACTGTGATCACACAGCTCCTTCTGGTTGGACCGGCTCTACCTGTGCCAGGTTACTGTGATCGCACAGTTCATTCTGTTTGGTCCGGCTCTACCTGTGCCAGGTTACTGTGAGCGCACAGCTCCTTCTGTTTGGACCGGTTCTACCTGTGCCAGGTTACTGTGATCACACAGCTCCTTCTGGTTGGACCGGCTCTACCTGTGCCAGGTTACTGTGATCGCACAGTTCATTCTGTTTGGTCCGGCTCTACCTGTGCCAGGTTACTGTGAGCGCACAGCTCCTTCTGTTTGGACCGGTTCTACCTGTGCCAGGTTACTGTGAGTACACAGCTCCTTCTGTTTGGACCGGTTCTAACTGTGCCAGGTTACTGTGATCACATAGCTCCTTTTGCTTGCTGAGTTGTTGAAACAGTCTCTTCAGTGGATTTGTAACTCAGCAGATTGGTAATGTGCAGGTTAATGAAGTTCTCAAGCTCCAGCCCTCCTGTGCTGGCTCACATTTCTCTTTTCCGCCCCCTTGTGGTGCTCCCTCAGTGTTCAGTCTGGCACAGGGTAACGGGCAGTTCAGATTGGTGGATTCTCATTGGTGTTCAGTATGTACTGTTGCTGTTTGTGTTACATGTTACTTCATTACATTCACTTTTTTATCTTTGACGTGTAATTCAGTCTGGATAAGAGCATCTACCGAATGACACGATGTAAGTCAGTGATCTGTGTGCATAGTTATGTTTCAGTCCCTCATCTTTAAATGTTGTAGGTCCAGTTGCGCATCGTGCACACTGGAGTTTCAGTGCTGGGTGTCCTGGGTGAGTTTCCCTGGGTAGAGGTGGTTAGCTCAGTGCGTCCTGGTGGCGGTAGCAGTGTGGGCCAGCCTGGTCTGGATGAGCCTGCCGCCGAGTGCAGTACTTTCTGCTGGAAGCAAGAGGGCTGGTCCAGGCCGATTCAGGCCTGCACGCGGGGCCCTGGTGCTGCAGCACAGTGTTGTGCGGCCCAAGGTGAATCTTTGCAGTTTGCATTTTATCCTGCCATTTATTTCAGCTGAATAATGGAGGAGCTGTATTTCATTTCCATCAAGAACGCAGGGCTGAATAATGCAATCAGATATTTTTAGCCTCATCTGGTTGGGGGGAGATGAATTTGGAGATTGTTTTTTTTTATATTGCATTACCCCCCCCTCTCTCACTCACTCTCACTCACTCTCACTCTGTCTTTCCTTCTGTACTCTCAATTTTTTCTTTCTCCCCCGTCTCTGTCAGTTCAATTCCAAATGCTTTATTGTTCTAACATATATATGCAGGTACATACTGACAAAACATAAACAGCAATAAATCAGAATACAGAAAAAGAAATCAGTCATATGTGATTATCATAGCCACTGCTGTTACAACCACCTACATCTCTACCACATAATAATGCCCCTCTCTCTCTCCCCCCTCCATCCCTCTCCCTCTGTCTCTGGCTCCCACTCTCTCTCTCTCCCTGCCCCTCCTTCTCTCCCCCTCTATCCCTTTCCTTCTGTCCCTCTCTCTCTCTTTTTGTCTCTCTCTCTCACCCCCCCCCCGGTCTCCTCAGATTGACCTGTTGGAGGGGAGGGTGAGCACCCTGGCGGGGGTGGGGGTGCAGGGCACGGATCGGGAGGGCGGGGCGATCGGACCCCAGCAGCCCATCAGCTCTCCCTGGGACCTGGCGCTGGGTACTGCAGGTAAGGCTTCTGTGACCTCCAGGGGCTTCTCTGTGTTAGAGCCACAATGAAAGTGACCGCTGCAGGTAGGTTACCCCCCCCCATCCCCACCCCAAAATCTGCTCCCTTTTATTGTATTTATTTCCTGTTGTAATAGCAAGTTTTGGACATAAAGTAAAGGCAGAGTGAAATGAAACTGAAGTTCTGATAGAGAGAGCTGTGGGGGCAGCAGTCTCCTTCTGCAGCATTAGCAGAAGAGTTCACATTAAGGGGAATGGGATAGACATCCAGCTCCATGAAGTGGAACACCTGGCGATCAGACCGGAGGGAATCTGTCAGACAGCTGGGTCTCTGAACAACAGCCCTCTGCCCCTTATACTTTATTTGGGTTGGAGATTTTTCTATTCCTGCTTTTAAGGACTGAATGTGAATGTCTGCTATGTCTCAGTTTGAAACTGTCCTCAAGATGTCCTGCCCATGTTAAACAGAATCAGCTTCCTGCTGGTTCCTAGTCCTGGTCCAGGTTTTCCTTCCAAATAGGTTTGATTGAGCTGTTAACTGAATTAGTGTGTCAGCTGGTTTGGATTTGACATCCTTGTTCATTTTGTACTGGGAGACATTTTTGGTCTAAATAATTTTTAGGTCTAAACTTTTTCCTTGGAAAGAGTAAAAGTTGTAAATGCATTTTACTTTTTTAGATTAATTCACCTTTCTGGCACATTGGTGCTGCAGATGAGTGTTCAGTAATATTACGATTAATGGCTTTTTAATTAATTGTTACCGGGTGTGAACAATGAATTGAATAATCATTTAAGTAAGGTTATATGAGACAGATTGAAAGAGGAGATATTAAATTAAACTAGAGGGGGAAAATCGTCATCTGCTTGTGGGAGCAGAATAAAGTTTAGTGGCTGCAGTTCAATTCCATACCGGACCAGTGCTGTAAAATAGTTGTGTTACGTTTAGTGGGTTTTTGTGTGGTTCGATTTTGTTTCTCTTCTCCCCTTAGTGTTAGGTAGGCAAAGCCCCCCCCCCACTAAATTTTTGAGGAACAAAAAAAACATTTCCAGTCTTGAATGACTTTAACTAAAAAATTTACAGCCACCGGCCGTTTGGAGATGGAAGGTTCTCGACAGTTGCTCCATTAAAGGCTTTATGAGTGAGTCTGGTGCAGTAGATCTGCAGGACCGGGGCTGACCGCACCACACCGCAGTGCAGACCCTCCGCTGACTTTGTTTTTACAGTAGAGATTTCCCTGCATCCCCAGATAAACCAAGGTCTTCCTTCCTTTCCAATTGGGGTCATTTCATATTTGGCTGTTTCTGTGCAGTTGAACTTATTTTTTTCATTGCCTGGTTCATAAAATTAAATCTGTAATATAATGCCTGATTTTATTATTGTGCTGGAGGCCATTCCCTGGTGTCTCTCATCTGCCTGTGGTCCGCTGTCGGCTCCAGCTATCTCCCCTTTTTATCAGCACAGTGATTCACATCCCAGGGTTTCCAGAGCCTGCGGTTTGATGCGTTTTATCTTTGCTAATTTCTCACGTTTGTCTCCTGATCCTCTCTTATGAAAGCCGGGTCGTGTGAAACTGGTTCATGTGAAATTGGCTCCTTTCTGTCAGAACTCACCGGGGAGTGGGATGTGGCCTCTTTTTTCCTCTCTGTTTTCGTGTCTCTGGGGTAAATGTCTCCTTCAGAAGACGGCAGTGAGATGGCCCTTTGCTGTCTTCGCTGCAAACTTGCGCACGTGTCGTAAGTGCCAGTGCCACACTCTCCACACTGAAGCTCTCTGATTGGGTCAGACAGATGAACTGAAAAGCAATTGGCTCAAATGGTCTGAGCAGACTTCAGTGTTTTGTGAAGCCCCGTTTACGAACTTGTAAGTGCGCACGGTTTGGCTGCGATTTTGGAGAGGTTCTGTGCAGTTCTGCGCAACATGCAACAGCTGTTGTTCTGCATATGGAAAAAGGAACAGGCCATTCCTCTGAGCGATGTGGCTGTGCTGGAAAGGAGTTTAGCTTCAGATACGGCTGTGCTTGCTCTTTGCTGCTCTGATGAGAGTTAAAGTGTGGAGGTGCAGCTGGGGAGGCAGCTCTCCTGTCCCCCTGTAGCGGTGTGGGGAAATGGTGCATGCGCCGGGGGTGTTCGTTTCCTGGGCGTAATCTGGAACACGGTGGGACAGAGCCTCTCCGATTCTCTGTCAGCACCTGATAACCACGTCTTAAAATAAACCTGTGAGGCCAGGTCATCTGTGGGCCAGGACAGGGAGCTGGCTGCTCCTCTACAGAGACCGCAGAGTGCGGACACACACACACACACACACACACACACACACACACACACACACACACACACACACACACAGCAGCAGTGGAGTCTGTCCTGACACACAGTGAAGATTTAAACACGCTCCTTTTGCTGTGCACAATCCAGGATCCTCTCAGTGCCCAGTGTGTGTAACTTCATGTTTCCCTACCTGTGCTGATACATCTCTGTGTTACTGTACTGACCTCCTGCCCTGTTAGGTCTCTGTGTTACTGTACTGACCTCCTGCCCTGTTAGGTCTCTGTGTTTCTGTACTGATCTCCTGTCCTGTTACATCCCTGTGTTACTGTACTGATCTCCTGGCCTGTTAGGTCTCTGTGTTTCTGTACTGATCTCCTGTCCTGTTACATCCCTGTGTTACTGTACTGACCTCCTGCCCTGTTAGGTCTCTGTGTTACTGTACTGATCTCCTGCCCTGTTAGGTCTCTGTTTCTGTACTGATCTCCTGTCCCGTTACACCCCTGTGTTTCTGTACTGATCTCCTGTCCTGTTACATCCCTGTGTTACTGTACTGACCTCCTGCCCTGTTAGGTCTCTGTGTTTCTGTACTGATCTCCTGTCCTGTTACATCCCTGTGTTACTGTACTGACCTCCTGCCCTGTTAGGTCTCTGTGTTACTGTACTGACCTCCTGCCCTGTTAGGTCTCTGTGTTTCTGTACTGATCTCCTGTCCCGTTACATCCCTGTGTTACTGTACTGAACTCCTGTGCCGTTACGTAGAATAGTATTATGATAATTATTTTGATTAAGACTCCAGGGCAGGGACTATGCTGAAGGGCAGTGCAGTGTGTGGGATTCAAACTCAGACTGCTTATCTCTGCATTACTGTAAGGTATCTGTGCTGGTCACCAGATCATACTCTATGAGGCCACATTGCCAGGTAGACCAGAGAGCACATGCAGGGTGCATGTGGTAGGGCTTGTGCTGTATGTGTGTGTGTGTGTGTGTGTGTGTGTGTGTGTGTGTGTGTGTGTGTGTGTGAGCAGCTGCAGGGCTGTGGACTCCAGCTCTGTGAGCAGGGTGACCCTCCTCCTCCGCAGGGACAGCAGGACCGGCAGCAGCGATGCCCTCATGCAGTCCTTAAGCATTCAGCTCTGTTCCGCTTCCTCCTGCTCTGTTTTACTGCTGCGTGTCAGCAGGTGCAGCAGTGACGCTGCCGGCCAATTGGGCGATGGCACACCCTCTCCTGGCCTCCCCCCCTGCTGTGTGTGCAGCTAATTGGAGCTTGAAATTAGTTTTCACTTATCAGGGAAAAGTCATATATATTCAAAATATTAATCCCAAGGGGAGCGTCGGGTTGGGTGTACCCAGCAAGCTCACAGCACACTGATGCCTTGAAGGTGAGATTGTTGGATTGTCAGTGCACTCTACGCTGCCGAAGTTTAACGAGAGCCGTGGCTTTGACTGTGGATCAGGGCCACAGTTTGATGTGGTGCCCAAGGTTAAAGCCCGTGCCAGAACGCGAGATGCGTGCGACGCGGCGATTATCATTGTCGGCCTATTATTAGCCGTAAGTACCACTGCGAGGCCTGACGGCCGGTCTGTGATTCTCAGTGCCTGTCACCCCCATTCCCACACACCTTTCAGAGTGTATTTTCCAGGCATGCCAGCCATGGAAAAGCAGCCTTGCTGTGTGTGTTACAAAGAACAGTGACCGGTCCCCTGACCCCCGGGCTTCTGTGATTGGCTGTCTCTCAGCGAGGCTTGACGTCACCACAGGGATGCTACAGGGCTAGTTTCCTCAAATCTTCGGGTGCCTCGTCTCTTTGGAACTGAAGCTTATTCACTGTCCTTAATTATCTGAAGCACTCCGAGTACTCTGTGTGTGTGTGTGTGTGTGTGTGTGTGTGTGTGTGTGTGTGTGTGTGTGTGTGTGTGTGTGTGTGTGTGTTTTTAAGCAAGGGCTTTGGAGGATATAGTCAAAGCCCAGATTCATTTTTCTGAATGTGGCTTTAGAGAGCTTATTTAGAGAATTCCTCTAGTGTCAGGTCCTGATCTGCTGGGAGAGATGGATGCTGTGTGTGTGTGTGTGTGTGTGTGTGTGTGTGTGTGTGTGTGTGGTGCAGACTTGCACAGAAACAGCCTTTCCTGCCACTTCACTGCAAATGTAAACCCTCTTGCGGCCTCTGTGGGACTTCCTGTGGTGTAATTGCTGCAGGCTGTGTGTGGGAGTGCGGTCGCTGGCTTTGAGCTGGCCCGCTGGTGCGATTGGTGCCCCAATTTTCCCCACAGCATTGATTCACAGGGGCGGGGAAGCACAGTCTCGCCTCCTCAGAGAGGATGAAAATCAATCCGGCACCGTCAGCTGGAAGCATTTGTTTCACATGTGGGGCAGCTTCTGTTGGGCAATGCAACATCGGTACCTCGAGTTTGTAGACAAGAGGACAACGGGCAAAACCCTCAGTAGGAATGGCCATGGGGAAGGGGCTCTTTTCAGGGCAGGGTTCTTTGGCTGCCTCTGTTTGGAGATCATTGCCTCAGCTTGTCTCATGGTGCTTTGCTGGTGCTCAGGTGCGGGGCAGCGTGCATGTGTTGCATGTCACCCTTTGAACTGCAGTGGTTTAGGCTGAGTACCTTTGTCAAAAGCACAACACCGGTGCACACTCAGTGGTCCTGCCTTGAGAAGAGTCCTGTTTGTGGGTGGGCCTCACAGGTAGGCCACCCTCTTACTCTGAGTATGATCACAATGGAAACGCAGGACGGCCCCATGGCTAGACCAGTCCTCTGCAGCCGAACTGCAGCCCGGCGTATTTAGCCACGCCTCTTCATTAGCAGCCCGCTCACACCTGGATTAAGGGGTGATCTGACTTCCTGTCCAATCAGTGGGGTTGATGAGGTCATCGAAATCTGACACCCCATGTGTGGCTGCTGGGCTCAGCACTTGCAGTGAATTAATACAAGACAGGGATGTGAGGTTTGTGGATATGCATATACGCCTGACTCTGTCACTGCATAATGCCACATTGCATGTTCAGGTTTATTGCACTGTATCCTGCTAGGTGCATTTCAGCGCCCCTGGTGTTATGCAGTGGTATGCTGTTCACGCTGTGGTGAAGTGCATGACGTCACAACAGTCCCGAGCATGTGTAGCTATCAACAGATAACGCAGTTTAATCTCAAATGTGACAGTGAAATTGGCACCCTCACCTTCTCAGCTGCATGCCTCATTGAATTGCACCCAGTGCCCCATCACTCTGAACGCCGGCTGAAATGTGAGATGATGTAATGCAGCTCTTTCAGGTCATTGTTAGACTCTCCGAGTCCATTAGTATAATGGGGCTTAATGTGTCTCTTACTGAAGGTTGCTTTGCCCCATGTGAACACTGTAGTTTCAGGTGAGGTGAGAGATCACTGTTAGGCTCTGTGTGCACCACAGTACCATGCAAGGCACTATGTGTAGCTAAGATTCTGCTCATATTTTTAATACTTTTTTTCAGCCTGATTTTTTTAATCAGTGAGCTACTGGCTGTTCTGTTCTTCTTGTAATATATATTTAATGTGTCTTGGTATGACTGGCTCCCAAAGAGAGGGTGTGCCAAATAAATGATTAATTTCAAAAATTTTTCATTTAGCCCACCGGGGCAGGGTGGATTTGGGTGGAGCGGTAGGCACAGATTGGGGCGGAGCTGGAGGGATTGGGGAGGAGCCGGAGGGAGGTATTTGGATCAAGCTGGGGGAATGGGGCGGGGTTGTAGGGAAGGGAATGGGGCAGAGCTGGAGGAAAAGGGACGGGGCTGAAGGGAGGGGTTGGGTGGAGTTGGAGGAATTGGGACGGGGCTGGAGGGAGGGGTTGGGTGGAGTTGGAGGGATTGGGGCAGAGCTGGAGGGAGGGGTTGGGGTGGGGTTGGAGAGAGTGGGTGGTGAATAGGGATTCTTTCATCACTACTAGGGACCAGTGAGCCGCAAGAATGTCTGTGGTTCACGGCCCAAACATTGGGGCTGTTTATAAATGACGGAGGAGATAAATAATTGAGTCCTGTTGCGGTGGCTCTGAATCCCTTCTTCCTGTTGTATTGTTTGAAGAGGACCTTTAAAATAAAATATGTAAGAGACCTTTGGAAAAGCAGGCTTATCTGTAACCCAGCCCGATATTAGCAGATGTAGGTAAGGACATGCTCTCTGCTGCCAGTCTGAGGTAAATGTAAACTCTGTAGAGACAGATGATTGGCTGTTGAGATACGCCTGTTTTTGAAAAGGGGACGGGGGTGTACTCAGGGTAGCTGTTGGATGGTGTAGTCCAAGGTTGTCAGACCGCAGCTAGTGTGCACACACTGTTTTCATCATAAAAACTTTTCTCTGGCCAAACAGGTCCAGTTAATGAATTGGCTGATTACATTAGTACAGACCTGTTTCCCCTGGTGCACTGTGGTAAAATATTAGAGCACAATATTCAAGGAGCTGTGTTCAGGCAGCTGGTAGCTGCGTTCAGCCCTTCTGTTGGGGAACGCAGGCCGTCAGTAAGCATGTTCTGTGGTTCCAGGTGGGGAGGAGGACAATGTTTTGTGGATAGCCATGGCTGGCACACATCAGATCTGGGCACTGTTTTTGGAGGATGGGAAACTGCCGAAGGGCAGGTGAGTGGAACCCCCCCAAACATATGCACCTACTCTCTCACCAAGGGAAAATCAAAGATACTCTATAGCGCCAAGATATATACATATAAGCACCTTTCACAGTGAGAATTCAGACCCTGCCACCAAACACTCTTTCACAGACACTCCTTAACACCTTGAGTAGTTCCACAACGAGATGAACTCAGGAGCGGATGCAGAGTACGTAATCTCTCCAATTTGAAAAACTTTATCATTGTAACAAATGAAATTGCAGATTTGGCTTCAGAACAGAATTTTAGTGTAGTTTTCTAAGTGTTTGTAGTCCCTCTGCCCTTCTAAAGTAGGACACCACACTGAAGAGGCCTAATTTTTTTTTATTTTTGTACTTCCCTGCTCTGCACCATCCAGAGTTTCCTACAAACCCCAGAATGCATTTTGCTATCTCTCTGTCTCTGTTTATTGAATGACCTGGCTGGACGTGCTGGGAACTGGAGGCAGAAAGGAGCAATGCTAAAGGGATTGCTGTCCGTTTCAGCCAAAGTTTCAGAAATCATAACACTCTCATAAAATACAAAATATTTGATTGTTCCAGGACTGCCACTTTAATGTTTATTGAGGGCTCATATTTAGGTCATTAAAATACTGACTAGCAGCAGGGAGCCTGAAATGGAGTTTCCATGCAGCACTCAGATGCCAGAGTGAGTGGATGTTCAAGCGAGAACCTCATTCTGATACCCAAATCGTAAAGAACAACTGCAAACACGTTAGTTTTGCGATTTAGGTTTGCTTTAAATGTAGCATGGACACAGTGCCGTGTTTTCACCGGTCACAGCACAGTGCTGGTTAAGTGCTGGGATGCTGATAAAGTAGCATTCACCTTAATACTAAAAAAGGGGAAAGGAGAGATTTTTCAAGATGCCTTCTGAACCCCCCTGAATTCCTGTACAGTTGTCAATGTGGTCACCATGCAGCGCGTTTTAGGTTATAGTAGTACACCAAAGGCCCATTTCTGGGTACTGCTGTGTCACTAGTTTGAAAAGACTTCTGACATTTTACAGTTATATATTCCAGCTATGTAGCAGCATATTCATCTCATTCACTGGAGACATTTTTGAGGTTTTGGAACATATTATCAGTTACAGGACTTTGGAATGGTAAATAATTTGTTTACCTTTAAAAAAGTCTTACTTTTATATGAAGGGTTCTGTTAATAAAAAGTGCTTAGATCTTTCCATGTGGCATCTGTCTGATGCTTCAGCTATCCTACTGAATATTAGGCCTATTTAACCAGGCGATCAGAAAAGGAAGTAAACATAAAAACTCAAAATTCCCTAATTAAAAAGTAATATACACTCATTTATGAGCCGGTATGAAAATGATATCTGCAGTAATGTTTCAGGACATGTTTGATGTAGTGTAAATGCCTCTTGGCAGTGCTGCGATGTTACTGGGCCAAACTGTAGACTTTATAAGCATGAGGTGTCTCGGCTGCCAGGGGGAAATCACCGAGATTCCAGGAAAGGAACGAGAAAGTGCTTTACCTGTGCACCTGCACACTGGTTAGCTCCAGCAGTGGACAGGTGTATGATCATTTTATTCGCCTCTTCATTTTCTTGTGTTACTCTCCACCTGAAGAGTGTGCCTGAGCACTGTCTCCTTTATGTCTCCTTTATATTTCCTTTACACCTGGAGGGTGCTTGTGCATGGTCTCCTTTATGTCTGTTATGTCTACATTATGTCTCCGTTTTGTCTCCTTTATTATGGCCTTTTTTTGTCGTCGTTACTTTCCAGTGAATCCTCAAAGGGCACGTGCGTGCGATTTGTGGGCAGCGGGAATGAGGAGAACCGCAACAACGCCTATCCACACAAGGCTGGCCTGGCACAGCCGTCCGGCGTGTCCGCGGCGCCGGAGGAGCCCTGGAGCTGCCTGTTCGTGGCCGACAGCGAGAGCAGCACCGTCAGAACTGTGTCCCTGAAGGACGGAGCCGTCAAACACCTGGTGGGCGGGGAGCGAGACCCATTGGTGAGCCTCTGTCCCGGTTAGCTCCCGCTGGGTAACCACTGGGTAACCCAAACCGGTTACCACCCACCCACGTAAAGCATGGTTCCACCGGATCCCTGACGTATCCCCCTCTCTGGGTCATGGGGTTCTGTGTACACTGAGACATGAAGAAGACGCTTTATTCAGGGACATGAGCTCTGTGGACAAACACATGTCTCTCTTTATTTTTCCTCTTAACTCTGCATAGTTGCTGATGCACTTATCCAGAGTGGTTAGGTGCTTCCTGTGTTAGTCAGAACCCCCAGCATTCTCATTTCATTGAGTGATGCGTTTGGCGCTCGGTTCCTCCAAGCCCACTTGTGTATCCTGCTTTCTGTGTCGGTTCCCAGTGACTGCAGAGCTCAGAAATCTTATGCATGCACTGCCTCAATGTGTGTGCAGAAATCCCAGGGGGAGCGTTATTAAATTAGGATCATTTGGCATTTTGCCTCAGAGAGCACTGCAAAAGCATTCTTTACACAGCATTACTGTGCTGCATTACCTTTAATGCTGTGAAATAACTGAGCGTGCAAATCTTACCGATTTATACTGCAATTATCACACAGATAAGATAACACTACCATTATGGCTCAATTTAAAGGTCTCTGAGCTAAATGTTTACAGGCGTGTGTGTGCGTGTGTGTGTGTGTGTGTGTGTGTGTGTGTGTGTGTGTTTTTTTTTTTTTAAATAACCACAGGCCTTTTGTGGAAGGCTGTGACCCCTTGTACCTTTGTAATGCATGGGGTAGATATTTTAGATTCCTGCAATGTCTAATCTGCATTATCTGTGCTTATCCCTGATATACACTCGATATGTTCCTGCTCGTTATTCTTGCTGATCGATCTACGGTAATGAAACCTCCTTTACATGCTCTACCTCTCCTTTTAGGGTCATAGCAGGACACGAACGTTAAATCGCCATGGCTGGATCAATTTTCAGTTCATCAATCAGCATTTTGGGAAAGGAACTCCAGCCCAGCCTTAATCAGCTCCGGTTTATGTTGACCATTTTGAAGCCATTTGTCTTGTTAGAGCAAGGATGTGAGTTTTCTTTATAAGGGCAGGCGAGGTG
>CM032875.1:48856719-48989219 GCA_019176425.1 Megalops atlanticus | reverse complement strand
CTGTCGGAAACTGGAGGACAGTGTCCCACAGGATATCACACTCAGAACGGAGCAGTTTGGTCCAGTTTGGTCTGGTTTGGTCTGGTTTGACATGCGCGTGTGAGACCTGCACATGCAGGCTGTGGAGCTCTCATTCCTGCCAAATGGCCACGCTCACACAGAGACGCTGGCTGCCTTTCTGCTGCTGATCTCAAAAGGCACCTAGGGCTGTTCTCTGAGAGAGCACCAGCCTCTTCCCTCACAGTTATCACAGATTGTAATACCGTCCACATTTTCACATTTTTCAATAAGAGAAAAAATGTAGTATCTATGTATCTAAACCAACCCCAGGGAAAGTGTTTGATTGGAGGCAAATGCATCCAGCTGAACACTTTCCCTGGGTTTTCTGTTCCTCATTAAACAGCCCTTTGTGCCTTTTGTGAACCTTTTGATACTATACATGGCAAGCAAGTACCACCAACACTGTGCTCATTCTTTGCTTGAGAAGCAGATTGTTGCCTTAGAAATGGTGGGGGGGGACACCTTCTGGTCCTTGGACCCCTCCAGCATGTGGTTTTGTCCTCTTGCCTGTTGCTCTGAGGTACAGACAGCCTGTCCCAGTTATCAGTTATTACCTCACTGTGTAATGTGGCGGAGCACAGAGCAATGTGCCATGGACTGACCTGAAGCTGACTGAAGTGCACTCCACTGTAAAGCCTGCACTAGGCCTTCATAACACCCTCTCTCGGTCTGTGTACCTGCACGGTGTTTAAGGAAGACTCAGTGTGCTTTTCACTGTCTTTTCTAATAATTAATATACACATATACTGTGGTTCCAGATTTCAGACAGGACTAAGAAGATGCATATGCATGAAGAGAATTGGTTGGCAGTGGACTTGCGATCCATCTGATGGCTGAAACAAGGCTTTCCACAGTTCTGTGGAGTCATTTTTCCTTTGTCCAATCATCCTCTTTTATGACCCATCAGATTGTCTCATAGTTGGAGTGTGACTTAACCTGCCCTTTTAATTCTGTAATTCATGCCGGAGACACAGACGACACTGTAGTGTATCAGTCAGGGAACAGGGCTGGGAACCAGGAGGTTGCAGGATTGATTTCTGTGGGGAGCACTGCTGTTGTGCCTTTTGGCTTTGTCTGAATTTCTGTATTAAAGATCCTGTTGAAAGATTTATCAATGCAAAATGGCAGCCGTACAAGTTGCCCTTTAGGAGTTTCTGCAAAGGAATATTTCAGTCTGCCTAATAATGTATTGTAGATGTCCTCACATTTAGCTCTGAAGGTTTGATACTGTGAGTTGTTTAATGAAATCTAAATTACTGTTTTAGCAAGTTAAAAAATAAAGCACAGCAGTTTAGTGGCCCATTGCCTTTCCCATTATCTCTACTTTGTATTGTATGCACATTTTCTGGTATTTAAACCCTGTTTTTGTCCTTCATGTTGATAAACATCTGTTGATTGGCACATCTAGGGTTAAGAGCAATAATAAAGTGGGACAGTTTACAATGGGGGGCTTCTGTGTGGGTCTTCTTTTCAAATGGTTTTTCAAGGCTGGTATGTTCTCTGACATCAAGCTGGGGTTATCAGGTTTTCCAGGATAATCCTCAGTTTCTATTGAGGGACCTGTAAGAATATTTTAATTTTTGTTGCTGTTTGTCTCTGTATTTTAAGGGGTGGCTTTGGCTGCGTTTGGTCTTTCTGGTCTGTTGATGAAGCGACAGGCACTTCACTGAGTACGCTGCCTTTAACTGCACTTTGCACCTGCCTTTTCTACTGACCGAAAACGACTTTTTAAAACATACCTTTTCTCACTCCCTCCCTCCCTCTCTCTCTCTGTCTCTCAAAGGCTGTGTTAAAACGCAGCGCAATAATAAAAGCTTTCTACTTCAGTGGCCGTGTCCCATGTGTGTCCCTGTGTGTTGCATGTGTGAAAAGCAGAGTGAGGTGTGTGTTGTGATCATGCGTTTTGAATGGCTTTTGCAGGGGCGTTTATGAGCATGTCGCGGCTGCAGGCCAGAGGGGGCGCTGTTCTGGACCATCACCTGCCGTTCTGAAGAGATTGTGTCTGTCCATATGGTGTTCTGTCCATCACCATATTGTTTACAGTGGGTGGGACTCATTTCAAAAAGCAGTCTAGCCTGTTCTGTTTGGGTGCCTTTCTTTCTCATGTTTATAAACCCAAACCTTTAAAAACACTCTTGGCAGAATGTGTGAAAAACATAAACCACCCATGATATTAATAATGATATTTGATCGTTGTGAGGGGTATGGGCAGACACAGAGCTGGGGCCACGCAGTTATGAGGGAGCATGCAGAAGATACACACACACACACACACATACACACATAATCTGACACACAACTCACATTCTCTCACACAGTTATTCTCACTCACACACATTCTCTTTCATGCACACACTCTCATTGCAATTTGCAATGTAACACATATACTTTCACAGTTGCATGCACACACGCACAAACTCGTGTCTCCTTTCTCACTCTCACACACCCCCGAAACTTCTAGCACAGGATCATCTGAGGTTAAAGGGGAGGCGTACCCTTGCGTGCTGGCAGGGTACTATACACGCTAAAATTCATGCTGAAAATGATGCAGGAAAGTGTTCATAATGCTTCCCTCCATCTGGCCTCTGAAATGAATGTTCACATGACAAGCACATGCAGTCACCATGGCCATTCTCCTGACTTCATTCTTGTGTAACATGCTGCCCTTAAATTACCCATAATTACCGTCTGCCTTTTGCCATGGCATTGGAAATGTATGTCTTAATCAGTTCACAGAAATCAATGCTCACAGCAAGTCAAGTTGGCAAACAGCTTAGCAAGAGCAACAAACGGCCCCTTTTTTATAAAGTCATTTTAGAACAGTCGGAACTGGCAAGTTTTTCAAACTTGTAACAGAAACCAAAAAAGATATTTCACTGGTAGGCTGCTACATTATGAGTTTGTGAGAGCATACAAAAGATATGAAAGCTTTGTATTTCAGAGAGCTGTTTGTGAGTTGATTTCAAAACCTTAGTCAAAGGAGTGCTTTTACAGCTGCTCTCATGTATGGAGGCCATAAACAGAAATTCTGACAAATGGGAGGTTCCCCTGGTGCAGGAGGTATGATCAGCTTAAGGCCCGAGTCCTCGTACCCACATCTTCTGATCTGCTCCGACACCTTTGATTGTTTGTGTAATTTTCCATTAAGGCTGAATTTTAAAGTGTAAGCTAACGATGGCTTCTTGCTGAGCTTCTCGCCAGGAGCATACCCTCGCGGTGGATTTCGGACCAGATCACTCGCTCTCAATGGTATTCATTGGCAGGCATGACCTCTTCCTCATCAGAGCATGACAGGCAATAAGCTACTGATAACTGAGTGGTACAGCTCCACCTGGGTAAAATTAACAAATTTTAGTACAATTGTAATTATTATGCATTTTGTGTGCACACACGCGTGTGTGTCTGTGTGTGTGGCCATTTCATTCACAAAAAGTTTAGATTAATGTCCTAACATACTGTAGACAAAAAGATGTATGTTATGTTAAAATTGCCCATTGAGAGGTAACTGCTATCAGGCTAGTTTAGGGCATGCCTCGCATGTGTGTGTCTGAGCACCACTGCTGCAGACACTTCTGCCATTCAGCCTGATGTGCTCCTCTCATGTTTAAAGTCTGATCTGAATGGACTGTCTAGCAACTGATGGTATTTTATCAGAAAGCCAGAGCATTGTACATAGAATATATTGATGATCAGGCCAAAATCATCAAACTCATTATTCAGTGTCGAGTTGATTCCCTCATATGTTTCAATAAATTTGTGTGTGAGTGTGTGCATGTGAATGCATTTACATCTGAGACTGTTGCAAATTTTACTTCACAATCTGTTTTAATATCATTATTCACCTTTGCTTATTAGGGGGCGGTGTTTTCAGTTTGGTTTTGAAAAGGAAAATAACTCTCCAGCTATGGGGTTTTCGCGTTTATCTCAGGTTAATGTTGCAAGTGAGGAAAAGCTGTTGAAAGTTTGCGGGATGATTCTGACAGCGAGGATCATTTGTTATTAAAGTCGGGAGATTCTCAGTCGGTATGGGAGGCGCGTTTTCTGTCCTGTCTGTTATCCCGCTGAGATGACACCTGTGTCCGTGCGCTCGGCTCTCCATGTGACAGCGCCATTAACCCGCCGCGACTCCGACGCTCACCGCGAGCCGCAATCGATGCAAAGCGTCCGCTCGACGCTCGAGTCTGCAGCCTTTGCGCGTGACTTCCTGCAGCTGGCAACGCGTGCTGACAGTGTAAAATTGAGCCTCGCGGGAGCCCATGGGCGGCGCCAGGGAGGGGCTTGGGGGTGCTGTAGCTACCCCTAGAATAGCCATAGCACCCCACTAGCACCCCCAAGAAATTTCTGTGGTTTATTTAGAATTTTTAATTTTTAATGTGTGAATACTATAATTTATAATTTGAAAAATGAATAGATACATTAATAAAACAAACCGATTATTTTTAGACTAAAAAACATAAGGCCAACACAGGTGGTCTGATCCAGCCTTGTGTTTAACACAGAACGGCACTGTAACTGTCGCGGAGCAGGTACTGCCTATGTGCGTGTGTGTGCGCGCGTTGGGGGTGTGTACGTGTGTTGGGGGTGTTGCAGTAGATATTAAACTGTGGCGACCGGCACATTCATGGTAATACCTAAATTTCAGAGCGCCCTCGCTGAAAAGTCAAGCAACCCCATTACACCAGCAAAAGAAAATATCTGGCGCCGCCCCTGCGGGAGCCGGCAGCGTTAATCTGGCGCGCGCTTGTAAATTGGAATGCTGCAATTCTGCGATTATACCTGAGTGCGACCCTTTTGGTTGCCTAAATATCCAGACACAAGGCCACCGTGTCTGTGTCGTCACTGGAGCAATCTGAGGACTAGCTCAGGGGGCTGTAACAGTACTGCCAACTCTCAAGAGAAAAAAGTGGCCAGATTTTCTTCCAAAAGTAGCTTTTTGTTGACAGATGTTGGTGGCAGTGGAGCTGGGAGTTGAGAGAATGTATATTCTCAGTGTTTCTCACTCCTACAGGGTTACCACTCTAGAATAATGACCATATGACCTGAATGTTTGGGCTTTTTTGGTAACTTGGCGACTTCTATGTGTACTAAATGCCATTTGGCCTCTACATTTCCCTACCTCCACTAACAAAGCCATTAAGTTGGCAGCACTGGACTGGGCTTTGCATTGTTCCCAGAGGAAGAATGAAAAACAGGGTCTCAGTGTACAGTGTATTAGTTCAGTATTAGGCATGGATATGTATTGGTCCATTTGCGGTATATGTACTACAAATCCATCAATGCACTGTTTTTGAATTATGAATGGGACAATTAAAAAATAAAATGCCATTATAGAGGCAGGTTCTTGGCGAATATGCAGGCGGAGTGATTAAGCTTTAATCGGTCCTGTGGTTTCTCATCCTGATTCTCTCCTGTTGCTGGAGGTTGGGCCCGGAGTTCAGCTACCATTTGGTCCACATGTCCTGCAAGCTTGCCAAGCCCCTGACAGGGAGAGAAGCATGTCTGAAAAGCAATTTTCCATAAATCCTAGGGATTTCATAGTGGAGCTTTATTCATTTATTTTATTTTTTAATTATTTTGAATAGTGAATACAGGGTTGCAATCACTCAAACATTCTGAAGAGGTAGGGTGTAAGGGGTTTGTCTTTCATCATTTTGTAATATATTGAGTTGCAAATACATTAAATTCACATAAAAAATTCATTCTGCATAAATGAAAGTCTTACTTTAAAATGGACCAGTAAATGCTGGTGACCAATCCTCTTCTGTAAATATCCCATCATGGCAGAGCCAATGAGAAATCCTCTTCACTTGCAATGTCATGTCCAAAAAAATGTTGGTTACTGTCTCCTGATTGGTAGAGAGAGAGCTCCTCCTACTGTGTTGATGTATGAGAGTCACACAGCTGGACTGGTAGGTCTGGAGTATGAGTCATTGTGAATATAGTCTCTGCCCCAAGTCCTGACCCTGGATGAGCATCTTCTTTTTACACAGTATCACTGGCAAGAGTGAAGCTCTGGGAGGGGAGTGCAAAAGACAATAACATAACACAGTAAAATGAAGACACACAGACACACTGTCACTCACTCACTCACACATATGTGTGTGTACACACACACACACACACACACACACACTGTCACTCCCTCACACATACACACACACGTACACACACTGTCACTCACTTGCTTTTATCCAGATACCTTCACTTAATAAATACTGTCACTCTTGCACACACAAACACACACCCTCACACGCATGCTTGCTCGCTCACTAACTTACATACACACACGGTAATTAGGCATATGCACACACATTCATATTTGAAGGAAAGTTCCAGAATCAGAACAGAGTTTAATGGATTTCTTGGTAAACATATGGTGTCTGCAGAATTCAGATTCTTATTGTGTGTGGCCACTGCGTAAAGGAATCCATCTGGAACAGTCTGTGTTTTTCTGATAAAGGCGTGATTTAGCCCAGTCTGCAGAAACCCCATCATTTATTCTCTTATTTATAGGAGCTCTGAGAGGTGTGATTCATTTTCACAAACAGAAAAAGACAGAGCTAATCAAAAAACAGAGGGCTTGTGATTTTCAGACGGCCCTGGGTAATTTATAAATGAGTGGAGACATGGAACAGATTTTAGAGTAGAAAACATTTACATTTTACATTTACAAAACATTTTCCTCTTGCTTTTCACCAGTATGGACAGACTCAGCATGGATACAAGAATACCATATTAATGTGACTGTGTGTATTTCAGACTAATTTATTTTTTCCAGAGTATATTTGTGCTATAAGTATGTTCAAGTCATAAATTTTCCCTTCAAAAATAGTTTGGTTTGGTTCAGCAGTCGCCAAAAAATTTCCTAATACCTAATACCTACCTGATTTTTTTTCTGTCCTGCTATGGGTGTACAGTCTGACCCATGGTGTTGCTCCCCTTCATAGGATGAGCTTCAGGTCACAAATCTCTCCCCAGCACAGGTAATACAGACGACCATGAGCTGGTTTTACACAGCGGCTGGCCCATTTGCACCCGATCTGGGTAAAGGAACGCGCCCATGCGTATGAGCGTGCACGTTTACGCAGCTCGGGCAGGGAGCACGAAAACCGCGGCTGTCGTAAGTGAACCTTCGGAGTTTGGTTTGGGAGTCATGGCAACCAAGAGAGTCGATATCACAATGTACAGACCTGCCCTGGCACGGGTCGATATTTTCCTTTAAAGGTGGCGAGGAGGGAGGGGGGGTTCCTTTAAGACTGATGCCAAAGAATCTACAGCCTCATGCGACGTGCTCCCCACGTCTCTTATCAGCTGAGCTGTGCTTAGCGTCATGTGGGAAACCGCCACGCTGAGATCAACAAACTCCTATTTTCTCCTGTTGAAAAACATACAGACAAACGATACTCTTGGAACTGCGGTCGTAAATATTTCTGGCGCTCTCCGAGTTTCAGACAACCTCCCAAGACGACTGCCCTTTGAGCTCGCTGAAATTGCTTCCCAGTCTGGCTGTTTTTGTCTAAAACGAAGCCAAAGGAAGCATGTGTTTTTTTTCCCTCCCGATTCGATGATCGCATGTGGGCTTATCAGATTGGCTCCACTGCAAAATAATCAAGAATCAGAAAGCTGAAGTAACATCGCTACAACGTAAGGGAAGCGTTCCAATGACATCTCCAGGGGGCGTTGGGTGTTGGTGGGCATTACACTGTGGCTCCCTTTGGTGTCCCTTTTCTGTGCTGTCGATGTGTGCTTCACTGATATGGAAGCAGCAAAGGAAATATGAATCACTTATGTGCCTAAGTTTTGGGCTGTCCTGCTCCCACAGGGGGTAGGAGTGAAATCAGGATGTGAAGAAGGGCCAGAACAAGCAAGATAGCGAATAACTGTCACCGAACCAACTGCAAATTAAATTACATTTTCATTAAAAAATTAAATGTCAGAGCTGCCGTTTCGCGCGTATTTTGACACTCTGGGCGCGTTTTCCTTAAGAGCACAGTTTTAGGCCTCTGAGGGGCCACGCTCGAGACCTCGACACAAGTAGCTGCTCGCCCCTGCTCTACGTGAGACGAGGGCAGCTTCCTGCAGTGATGCTCAGCCGGTCATAAAGCGCCTGGAAACAGAGAGAGAAAAGGGGCGAAAAGCAGGCCAGTTTCGCACAGAACACTTAGTGCGCTGCGGGAATGTGGGGAGGGATGTCATTCTCCACCGCAGCAATATGTCTCTGGTCACTTAACGTTAGTATTTTGTGAAGATGTAATCATGATCTTATCTACCTGCAGGGCTTCCTACTCAGAGAGGTACGGTTTTCTCTGGGACTGGTTTCGTTTTACTGGAAGAGTAAACCCTGTGTTAGCGGCTTAGTTGGTCTAGGATGGCATGGAAATGTACAATTTCCACTCTAGATGGAGATTACATCAAGTATAGTATGAGTTGCGTATAATTAGGTTGGCTGCCAGGTCGACCTTGCCATCACTTTTCAAACTAGGTTTGAAAGATAGTACCTGTTTACGGTTGCAAACTAAGAAAACATTCTGGGTCAATCTCAGAATTCGTCTGCGAGAGATTACTGCAGTTCTTGCACTGACTTTCAAATAATCAGTGCTGCCCTAACTTGCTCGCCGGAAATGGAATTCTTTTGATTTGCACTTTGTAATTCAGCCACGCATGCAAGCCTGTATCTTTTGCATTCGACATCGATCGCTTTGAAGTTGTGAGGATACTGGAGCGCAGAAAAGGGGACCTATGATGTAGTTATTCTTTTTGGGAAAATAGACTAAGAAGACGGTTAGCTTTTAACAGGTGCCGGACAACTTCAGAGATGTTTAAATTAGTGAAAAAATCGTTTCAGCAGCGCTATTGGGTTTTCAAAGAGTATTTGTTCCTGAGCCAGGACCTTTCTGTCCGCGTGATGCCGAAGCGCATCCTAACCGTTAAACTATACCTGCCAGATTGATATCAAAGTGAAACAAAAGCATCCAGAAGTGAGGTAAACATACACATCTGCAAAGCGCTAAGATCAGTGAGGAGGCCTCAAAGGAACGAAATCCAATCTGTCCCAGCGTCGCCACAAGGCAGGTCACCCGACACGGGGTAAAATAAAAACAAGATACCTGGGTTCTAAATACAAAAAGTTACTTCACGTAAACATTTTCTTTCTCCCTTTGTTGCTGATTTTACTGTCATTCATTCTGAAAGCATAGCGGCATGGTTTCCAGAGAAAAGGTTCTTATTTTTTGTAACCATCGCGGTAAAATATTGGCTTAAAATCTATAATTATAAAGAGGTTTAAAAGGTGCTGACTGAACAATAAAAAAGGTTACGCCACAGTCTTGGTCTTTCGTTACTTTTAATAGCAAAAATATTGAAAAAAAATTAATATTAAGTTAAAAAATATTTCTAAAGTATGTCTAATTTCTAATATTGTCTGACAGTACCGTCAATAAATTCAAACAAAAATTAAACGGCTTCAGGCTCATATGTTAACTTAACTTAAACTTCTATCTCAAACGTCACATATTCATGCACTTGAAACAGAAACGGGCATTAGGATATTGCAGTAGACATGACCATTGGGCGCTGGGAATGTATTGATGTGAAATACAATTCTGCAACTTTTTCTTCCTCACAAAACCGAATCCCGTGTGCATTCCCACGATGCGTAATAACGCAATGCAGGTCGCAGTCCCCGGTGAGAAAGAGAAATACAGGTACTGGTTTTCTTGCAGCGTTCTTAAGCGCACGAGTTGATGAGGGACGAGTAACTGACGGGAGCCGTTCCATTGGTCGCGAACCGCGATGATGTCACTGCTGTAGTTGGTGTCTTGGCTGCTCCGCCAGCAGAGTGACACTAGGGGCAAACTGGCAGGAGGCGCTGACTGGAGGCGCCCGCACGCAGCCGAGTCGGAGGGGAAGTCGCGGGAATCGCATTCATGAACTCGACTCCTTCCGCAGAGTTTCGCTCACAATGGGGGACGGTTCACCGTCTGTCGATTACAGTAATGACTCGAGGCACGGAGCTGTGGATCTCAACTCGCCGGGAGCCGGTATCTCCGAGCAGTGGATGGTAGGCATGGGGATGCTGATGGGAATGATAGTTCTGGTCATCGTGGTTGGGAATATACTGGTGATCGCTGCCATAGCCAAGAACCAGAGGCTGCAGACGCTCACTAACGTCTTCATCGTCTCCCTTGCGTGTGCTGACCTGATCATGGGCGTCCTGGTGGTGCCGTTTGGCGCGGTGTTGGTGGTCAGAGACACCTGGCTGTACGGGTCATTCTTCTGTGAATTTTGGATTTCGGTGGACGTCCTATGCGTTACTGCCAGCATCGAGACGCTCTGCGTGATTGCCATCGACAGATATATCGCCATCACCTCTCCTTTCCGTTACCAAAGTTTGCTAACTAAAGCCAGAGCGAAGCTAATAGTGTGCGTGGTGTGGGCTATCTCGACGCTGGTCTCCTTTCTCCCAATCTTGATGCACTGGTCGAGGGATGACAAAGAGACCTCTTGCTATGACAATCCCGAATGCTGTGACTTTGTCACCAACCAGGCTTATGCCATAACCTCCTCTATTATATCTTTTTACATTCCATTGGTGGTTATGATATTCGTGTACGCAAGAGTGTACCGGGAAGCGAAAAAACAGCTGAGGAAGATTGATAAGTGCGAGGGACGGTTTCACAGCGGCCAGGGCGTCCCAAACGGAAAGCCAAACAGAAAAAGACCGTCCAAGATTCTGGCCATGAGAGAGCAGAAGGCGCTCAAAACGCTGGGGATCATTATGGGCACGTTCACCTTGTGCTGGTTACCCTTTTTCATCGTCAATGTGGTGCGAGTGTTCAGCGCCGAGGTGGTGGACAGGGACCTCTTCGTCTTCTTCAACTGGTTAGGTTACGTCAATTCGGCTTTCAACCCTATCATTTACTGCAGAAGCCCAGACTTCAGAAAAGCTTTCAAAAGACTGCTCTGCTGCCCGCGACAGGCGGACCGAAGGCTGCATGTCAGCTCTTGCGACCTGTCGCGCTGCTCCGGTGGATTCATCAACTCCCTGGATCTCAGTATGATCGGAACCTGGTCGGACTGCAACGGGCTGGAAAGTAGTGACTGCAGTCTGGACAGGAGCGGAAAACGGACCCCTACCGAGTCGCAGCTGTAGCAGACGGCAGATACCTGGAGGTGGAAGCAGACTTGGGCTTCTTTGTAAAAACGAAAACAACGATATATATTTACCGTTCAGGAAGGAATCCCATTCAGGGCAATGCACAACTGTAGCCATTGCTTAGATACTCAGAAATGCTGTAGTATATTATCACAGTTTCGATTAGGCGTAGTTAATGCTTTATAGTCAAATAACCAACACTTCTAACTCAGCACTGTGTGAAAAAGAAAAAGTATTAGTGATATATATTTCACATCAGTAAATTCACAAGCAGCCGTAGCAGCTTAGTTACAGACATTTTAGCGGATCATTCCCGGTTGGGGCAGAGGAACGCAAACCTCGCGCGGTCCCCGTGTTTGGGTAAGAGACGGAATGGAAGGATTTCTCTGAGAACGCTGTAATCGGACAAGTGTTCGGAGACACCGCAATGAAAAATTGTGAATTTTATGAAGTCACTTTATTATTTGTTTCGATAATGAATGTTTGACCTCATAGTTGCCTAACGTGCAAATTGCACAGATAGAAATTGTTTATATTAAACATGTTTTTGCTAAACTTTAGGCTACAATATTTATTTGGCACTTGGTACAGAGGGAAAAACCTAGCGAATCCAAGTAAAGTCTCACGTAAGTAACGTGAAAATGGCAGGATATTATTAAATAAACTGGCACTATGAGATGTCATTTTGATATTTTAACATCGTTCCATAGGCTACAACGTCAAGGTGAAACTTCTCTGTTTTGGATTTGAAGAAGAGTGAAACTGAATGGCAACTCTTGCGTAGCCGCGTTTGACGAATAAATACTGGGTTTAGATATTATAGCAATTGCTGGAAGGGATAGATTATTTATTAGTGATGTGAATCTTTTTATATGTATGTATTGGTTGGCTTATTCAATAGAGAAACGCACGGTGACCTTTTCCTTTTTCTGTATGTTTTCATTTTTGTGTAAAGGACGAAAACGATGCTACTTTCTTGCTCCTTGTGATTCTGAAGTTTGAAATAGACTGGTGTATGATTTACTGACAATGCACTGTATGTGAACTCTCCACCTTTCTCATCTCTCTTCGTATTCCACTCGAAGCTTTGCCTGTGTGTGCAATTACTCACATAAAATATTATCCGACAGACGTCCAGCTGCTCAATGTGCAATACAGTGTCCTGACAGACTGAATTGTGAACACAGTAAAAGTAACTCGTTTCGTAAAGCACATTTATGTTCGTCTGCTTTTTGAGTACTGTGGTGTCCTGTGTTTATCTTGGGAATGTGTGCGTTAATCCCATGGGTTGTATTTCACAATGATTAAACGTAAACAGCACGCGCAGTTGAGTCCTATTGTCGGGATAATACAGTAATAACGTTATTTTCGAGAAAAACAGCGGCTTTGCCACAAACCACATTTGCACGTACTTACGTCTCTGTGTTTAATCGGTGAAGCAAAATATTGTCATCAAATAACGTTATTTACCTTCAGTTTGTCGGGACTTTATAATCATGTCAGGGAACACCTGGCCCGTTGCAAAATGTGACATCATTTACATACTGTGGCATTGCAGGAGAGGTCTTTTAATGCCTTTGCTTGTGTTGCTTAGAATGTCTTATGTAGTGATTTTTTTTGAAGATTACAGGCCACAAGTGATTTTTCGATGCTGATGCATATAAAACAGTTGCATTAGATTCTTGTAAGCATTCAGTGTGGATTTGAAAACAGCAGAAACTGCATCATCTGCCACGCTTTCTTAGTATAGCGAAACACGTTTTTCAATCCATATTTTATATTGCACTTCTTTTTATTTTCATATATTCCTGAGGATAAAAATCTTGGAATAAGGCGTTTCAACAAAACAGATATCGTTTGTCATAGAAAATTGGGAACTACATCTGAAAACATCTTATAATGAACAGAATATTTAAGAAAACGAATCCAATGCATTCTCATTTTAAAATAAATTAAGTTACAAATATTTACTTGTAAAACGATTCTGTTTCAGGAAATTCAAACAGAAAGCCATACATCTGTTTTTCAGACGTATTTCTATGACAAACACCTGTAAACTCATGTAAATAACGTTTTAAGTAGCTTCTTGGCCAATTTCCTATGTGAGTCCACAGCTGCGTCTTATTCAGCAGATTAAATGGGAATGAATTAAAATACATTTGCATTTTGTATTCATATAATACTAATCTCCCAGGGGGGCTACTGCAAATTTAAATGAGCCCAAAAGCTGAATGGAATACAGTTTTCAGTGTTAGTGTGTCTAGCCTCGCGTAAACATAATTATCCGCATTAATACATACTACAGAGCCGAGTCTGAAAACAACAACAACGTACTCTCGGCGACATCTTTATTTATATGTTTTCCTATTTGGCAGATGCAGGGTGACGCCCAGAGCTATGGAGGATGAAAGTGCAGGCTGCATGCAGTGTGGAATACCAGGAATGGTAGAGGGAGAGCGGCAGGAAACTCATTCACTCTAAACAGACGTGTTTATTACTCCGCAATTTAAGAACAGCAGCAAAACGCTAAGCAGCCCAAACGACTCGGCCCTCAGCGCACTGAGGCGCGCATGAAGTGTTTATATATTAGAGATTACAGCGGTGTCCAGTCGCATAGCGATGGCTTGCTTCCTCAGGAGAGTTATTCGAATGTTTCTGCTGTGCCTCGGGTTGACCTCTGCCTGGGATCTCTTAGATGGGAAGTCGGAGAACCGTTGCTAAAAGTGCGGGTGCATTATTCGGCCTGTTTTGTCGAAGGGTCACGGGGTCAGCTCATTTCGCAGGCTGTGCACTGCTTCTGGCTCAGAATCCCCCCAAAGACACAAAAATCAAATAAAGTGCGAGATCCTATCTCACTTGGACATGTTTGTCCAGATTAAAGACAGAATTGAAAAACTAAGATTTACACAGTAACTCTTCTGGCAGCGCCACAGAGGAATTCTGAATAGCTGTTTGTTTAAAAGTACAGCTTGGCATCTGTCTTGATTTCCCAGTCCACTCTGTAAAACAAACTAGACAGCCCATGTTTAATCTTGACCCCTGCTCTTTGGTGGCAAAGTGGTAACACAGATCCCAGGTTAGTCCCGGAGGGCGCTGACCACAATCCCTGCTGTAAACATTGCACTGAGCGGGCGGTGTCAGTGGCAGCTCTCCACAGCCACTGCACTGATAAAGAGCCACTGCGTTGCTGATGTGCTCAGAGTCAGCAAAGCAGTCAGTGCTTCTGACCGGGCCCTGTAACTTCACCAAACAGAAGCTGCTGCTGCAGGGTATTTTTAGAAGGAGACAATGAGAGCAGGGGTCAGAGAGGGGTCGGAGAGGCTAAAAACAGCCATCAGATGTCTGGACACCGTGCGCTTTTTGTCCCTGGAGACTTTCCATCCCGCTGCATGTATTTGATGTCACTCCAGCGGATACCATCAGCACATCAGAGTCTCTGGCCAGATAAAGAGCCTTGTTTTTCGGAGGCAGAGAGAGAGCGTCAGTGTGCTGACAGTGAGACTCGCACTCTAACCGGACCCATCCGGGCCTCTCTCACATTACATTACATTACTGTCATTTAGCAGACGCTATTATTCAGAACAACTTACATAGCTTACAACTTTATCCATTTATGCAGCTGGCTGTTTAATGTGGCAGTTGTGGGTCAAGTACCTTGGGTACAACAGCAGTGCCTCAGCGAGGAACTGAACCAGCAACCTTTCGATGATGTGCCCTGCTCCTTACTGCTGCACCACACTGCTGCCCACCTCTCCATTTGGAGGACTAATGTGCCCCCCCAGGTGCAGCAGAAACCAGAAACATACCTTTAACAGTAAAATCACTTTTTTTCACTAAAGTCACTTTAAAGTAGTCCTGAAACCTTTTGCATGATTAGCATTCCTCCCATTTCAATGAGAATTGCCCAGCAGCAGCTGTTTCCTCTGACTTCACTTTGTTTAATGCTGTCATTACAGTGCCTCTGTGTACTTTGCACATTCAGTCATTATAATTACACCAGAGGGATTGTGTGACATTAAATGAACTGGATTATTATAAAGGAAAAAGAGGTTTGGCTTTAGTTTGTAACCATCCCTAATTTTTGCTCTCCATTTTAACTAAAATGATGGTACTCAAACAATGCTGCTACAGATGCAATCAGGGGCTAATGGGAGATTTTTATCTAAATCAGTTTCGTAAAAGCGTGCAGCAGTCAAACACATCTTCAGGATCATGCTGCCTGCCTCATGTTTGCAGCTCATTGGCTATGGCTGCACTCATGTTTGCAGCTCATTGGTCATAGCTGCCCTCATGTTTGCAGCTCATTGGCCATCACTATTTTCAGGCCTCCTCTTGCCATGCCTACATAGAGTGTTTGGGACCCAAGCAAAAATCTCGCAGGTCTTTATGAAGTAATGCCTTACCCTGCAAACACACTCTGCATATCTAATGCATTAATGATAAATACTGATAGCAGCCTGTTTTCCTGCTGCTCCTTCCTGTGGAGGAGTTTGTGTTTTCTGTGCCACACTTACAGTGATGCTGAATACAGGAGATGCCTCAGGGGTAGGTATTTGCCAGCTGAACTCAGTAGATGCTTGCAAACACAGTATGGCGTTGCTACTGGATGCCGGTCACTGCTGCATCCGGCCTTGTGCCTCCAATGACTGCCCTTACCTTGTGTGGCACCTGCTCCTTAAAGATGCATGAGGGGTGAAGCCCGCAACCCCCTGTGACTGTTTCGCGCTACAAAACTTTGGGACCAGCCACAGCCTATGTCAGACCTACCATAAAAACTTACATAGGTTACAACGCTGCCTCTCAGCGATCATAAGACCATCCCTCTGGCAATGCCACGATCAGATCGCTGGAGAGACATGTTCACTGATAATTCAGAATAAGAATTTACTTTGAGTCATGCTGATGAGTAAACAGGCGCGAGACAGGCAGCGCTATTGTTATCCCGCCGCTGTCATGCGGTCTCCGCTGGAAGGTAATATCGGTTCCGCGCCGTTATCAGACATCGCCAAAAATAGGCCGCGCTTTTACGCAACACTCGAGGTGTGAGCACATGATTAAACCGGCAGCGCTCCGACACCGGGGCTCGGCGCAGTAATGCTGGTGCTCTCCGGTCCTCAAAGGTTAGAAAGCAGCCGTGATTAACGTCGACCACACGCACGGGGACCGTGTACATTACCGCTTCCTGCGTTCCTTTCTACAAGCTTCTTGCATTTTGTGGTAAAATACAGAACAGATATGCAGTTTCTCTGCACGCTTTTAATGTGTAGTTTTAACGTCAGTAGACTTTGGGTCGAAACAGGATGGAGTATGGAATTAAACACGATCACGCTAAATAAATCCTTAGAGCTAATGCAACCATGTTAGTCCATAAATCATGTTAATAAATTGCATTCGGGAAACTGCATTAACTGTCGTGAATCACGCCACATTAGACCACGCAATATCATATAACCCTGATTTAAAACGATTTTGTCAAGCAGTAGAAAGGCGGTTTGATTTCTGATCCAAATGTAGCCAGGCCTCTGGCGAGATGAACATCAGGCTGAAACGATGCTGGTGCTACTGCGTTTTAAGTGTTTGTAACCCGAACCCGTTTTACAGTGATTTCAATCCTGATGCTTGTTGGAGAATTTTGTTTCCAAACATTGCATTCTTAAGATCGTGTAAACTTGAGCGTGTTTGTTGTGAGAAGCTGTCTGTATTTCTGACAACACACTCAGACACTTGTGTAAATATGACTATTAATAGCGCTGCTTGCATGTTCAGGAAATGCACCGCCTAAAACACGTTGGGCAACAAGAGACCGCTGCAGACCCTGCAACGTTTTATGATTTTCTCGGGCCAGTTCTTTATTGCAATATATAAACTAAGGACTGGTTGTTGAAATCACGGTTCTGGAAGACTTAATTGTTTCATTGAGTCATATGCACTGTATATACACCATTAGCAGCCTTTGGTGGCTAATATGCATCGGACTGAAAGTGATAAAAAGGATGCCAAAATCTGCCGTGCAGCTTTTTATCTTTGGAGGTTCCCTTCAGGCAGAGAAGTTTCTCTGGAGCTCACATCCCTGCACACGCGCTGGCGTGCGTCACTAGAGCGCCAATTTGGACTGTGTCCACGTTTCAATAATTGAAGCTGTCAGCATATCTATGCATAAAATGCCACTTTGTAAATACGCCTAAATACACTTAGGGGCGTTTATAATGAAAACCGATTGGGAAAGTCACTGTATTACCACACTAACTTTCTCGAACTGATATTTTTATCGTTCGACGTGTCCTATGCACATTATAGCCTATGGGGTGATTTGATCAACATCGAGGCTATTTTTGTTTGAGCAGTGGTGTTTACCGTGCAATTGCCATGTGGTATTTGCCACGTGATAGACATCAACCTTCCTTTCTTGTCCCTAAAATTACCTTAAATGTTTCCTATCAGTGGTGTGTTCAGGCAACATTTGTACTTCCGTCTGCCTTTAAAACACAGATGCTCTGATATCAGTCAAGCTGAAATAAAAATACTACTTGCAGTATATTTAGAAAATTAAGGGCTTTGCATGCTATTAGAACAAAATTCTGAGCTCAGTGGCACCTGATAGTTGCTGGTCAGTTGCTAGTTTCTTCCCGACCTTGTATTTAGCTCCTGTCAACAGTGTTTCATTAGTTTGCATTGAACACAGACGCTGCAGCGTAAGGAAATTGCCTCTGTCACTTGGTGAGACCAGGACGGGCTGCAGTGGATGCGCGAGATGGGGAATAATGAGAACTCCACCCCGTCAGATTTCTGTCCCCAGAACACGCAGGAATGACAATCGCGACAGGAAGGGGGATCCAACGACAATGTGTGACTGAACATGAGGTTGTGACCGCATGGTTTGAGTAAAAACAGGCTTCTCTGTGTTTGACCCTAACATTATACAGACCATGTGATGAGGCTGTTTTCATTTTTCCAAACAATCCTGCATTGAAAATGTTAGTATAAAGAGAGTTAGTATAATACAGTTATTTACAGTTTCAGCAACAATCTATCTGCAAGCAGACAATAGGATGCATTGTTTGTATTGCTTTTGTATTGCTGATCATTGGTAGTTTAAAAAGAAAACATTTTTCCGTTATAATAATTTTTAGTGTCACCAGCCATAAAAATACTCTTTGGAAAATGATTGCCTGCCTTTTATTCTCAATAGCAGCCAATGAAAGACTGGACAGATCACAACTGCTTACTGTTTTATGCCGGTCGCTCTCGTGTTGAGGGTGTGTGGAAATGCATGCCGGCGATTGGCTGTCTGGCAGACAGATCCTCGCAATGAGGTAGACACGTTGTGTGATGTCAAACTTAACACTAAAAAGCTCTGAACCTAACTCACGCGGAGAACACACACGAAAACACCAACCTGTGCGGTCTTAGGGCAGCGTTTTGTACATTATTCGTTTTATTCAAAGACCATGCCCTTGAAATTCAGTATGTAATCACTTTAGTATTTCGTTAACGTGACTAAAGTGAAACCCAGCCCTTGATGTCAGTATCTGACAAAACTTTATACTATACCAATTTAAGAACTGATCAGAAATTACATTTGGGCATTTTACCCATATATACTGACAAATACATAAATGACAAATAAATATAATTTGTTATATATATAATATATAATTTATTTTCATAGTATTCACAATGGATGTACTCCTAAGAAACCATTCTGCTCAGAAAGGATTCATCAGTGTCATGTCTAGCTTCACTATATGAAATATATGGCTGATATGGCTGGTAGTGTGTAAGGTGTATCATTAAAAAAATCCCGTTTGAATTATTCGCCAGCGCTCTCTGTGAAAGGAGAGGGCTGTGTGTTGGGTTGTCGCGTGACGGAGGTGATCTCCTTGACATGCCCTTTGGGCCACAGCGTGGGGGAGTCGGAGGGCCAGGGTGCGGGCACCATAGGGGTGCAGGAGAGAACGGTACAGTAAACAGGTCAGTGTTTGTTATGGTGTCACCTGCATGCCTGCAATGTTACAGCTGTCTTGTTATGAAACAGAGTAGATCTCACTGAAGCTCTCCTCTCTCCCCAGAGTTACATTACATTTTACATTATTGGCATTTTAGCAGATGCTCTTATCCAGAGTGACTTACATTGGTTAGAGCTTTTAACATGTTATCCATTTATACAGCTGGATATTTATTGAAGCAATTGTGGGTTAAGTACCTTGCCCAAGGGTACAGCAGCAGTGCCTCCAGCACAGGGGGTCTGCCCATTTCAAATTTGCAAGAGAACAATGGTGCTATAGTATAAATTTTGCACTAACGATGCAGTACATACACAGCTGCATGCCTAACCCTACTGCTTCTTAGGTAATGCACATATCCAGTGCAGTGTAGATAAGAGCGTCTGCTAAATGAGTAAATGTAAATGTATGTACATGTATGAATGCCTATCCCTGCATAAGTGCCCCAGATGGTATACTGCCCTGCCCCTCACCTGAGTCTGACTCTTACCTGTGGTAGCTGCATGTGTCTCTTACCTGCGTGTCTCATACCTGTACATCCTGTATGTCCCATATGTACCGTATGTACTGTATGTACCGAAATGCCTACACCTGAAAAGAGCAAAGCGTTTGGTAATACCTGTGATGCAGATGCAGAGGCTGTACAAGATTGCTGGGTAAGGGGTCAGGGATCAGGGGTCAAAGGCAATCCACCAGTTTTATGAGCGTAACCTTTAATGAAAATAAAAAACAAACCTGGGAGTGAATCACACCTGAATCCTAGATAGGACACCAAGCTTCCCTGAAAGACCTCTGCCTCCTCACACTGAAAGGCCATGGTGACAAAAACGACACACACCTGAAGAGTGTGACCCAGTCCTCTGGGTGATCCCAGCACTCAGCACCCTTTGTTAGGGGGCAAAGAGCAAATGACAAAGAATAAAGCCAGTTTTAGATTTACGTTTTATTCCCTGTAACTGCCATATATACAGAAAGAATACAGAATCATATTTTAAAAACATTTGAACATTGTACAGAATGCTTTATCTACAAATTTATAATCACAGTTTGACATTTAATTGAACTGAACATATTGATGGATCCAAAAACAACAAAAAACAAAAATGACAGAAGAATAAGCCCTGTTTGAGCAATTACAATAAAACACACAGTCATCATACTCCTGACTGTGCTGGAAAATGTAGTGAGATCCACCAGCCGCCTTTCTGACTTCATATTGGAAATCTTTCTTCAGGGAGTGAGGTGCCAGTTGATCTTGTATCGCCAGGGAAACGCAGCGCCAGCACAGTAAAGTTGCCACACTCCCACAACGTTGTGAGAACGCGTGCACTGGACTTGGGTTACACTGACCACGGTCTAGCACCTCTGTTTCTTCGGGGGAAAAATAAACGGCCGTGAACAACACCATGCACGGCGGCCTGCACCACAATGCACCACAGCAGCACAGCACGGCACAGCGCCGAACCACCGGCCACAGGACGCAACGCCAAACGCTCACCGTCAGCAGTGCAACACGCACACACCACGAACAGTCCTTCACAAGAGCGACTCTGTCTCTGGCACCCCAAAATCACCAAGGAAGGCCTCCCGCGCCCCGAAGCGCGTCTCACTGAGCCAGCGCCGGTGAGGCTGGAACCCCTGGATAACGAAGGACCTCTGATCTTAAAGACATAATTAACAAGGTTTATCATAAAGATGAGCGGCCATCCGAAGAGCTGCACATCTGAGAGCAGAGGCTGTGCGTTTCTCACGGTCGCCAGCGTTTCCTGTATCTGAGCTGAGCGTGACTCCACGTTCAGCAGGTGAGGTGCACCTCACAGCAGAGAGGCCTTGGTGATCGGGGTTGGGGGGTCTTATTTCTTCATTTCAGCCTTATGTCCGCTGTTCCCTCGCTACTGCTGGAGGGGCTGCAGAAAGCTCTAAAAGCCCTTAAAGACTCTTCCTCTTCTGTTTCTCTGCTCACTACTCTGCCCTAAGGATGGGGCACAACAGACTTTTAAGCACACTTTTTCACATTTTCACACTTATTGGAATTACACAGTGCATAGTGCAAATTTACTGTATGAAGGCAGAGATATTTCCAGCAATCTGATCACATATAGAAGTAAATGATGCATCTTCTTTTTTTTTGGGGTGTGGTTTGGAAAGGTACGGTAATCTGATATTCATTTCCCCTCAAAAGAAAACAATGAAAAAATTCTCAGTGCATTTCCTCATCTCTCAGTACACGACATTAACCTGCTTAAAAAAAGATGTTGCTGAAACGTGGCTGGAACATCTGAGCAACGCTGAATCCTAACAAAGCTCTTTGCATACAGGTGTGACAAATATTGATATCGATGTTGTTGTACAGGTGTGACTGACGCCAGCACTGACGTTGATGTAAAGTCAACACAGCTGTTGATGTACAGGTATGATCAACAACAACACTGACGCCGATATCCAGGTACGACTGACACAGTCGCTGGTGTGAGGGGCAGCAAAAACCTGATATCCAGAGAGTCCTTCATTGCTCTGTGCCTCAGGCACGAAAACGGAGTCACAGGTCATTCCCCGTCAGCCCGCTGCTTCTGAGCGCTCACCACAGGTGAGCCGCGACACCTGTACGCCAGCGTTCAGCCCTCTTCGGCAGGTGTGTGTGCATTTGCGGTCAGACCCTCTCTGAGGGCAGGAACGGCAGCCGCACGTCACTGGGAATTGCACTTTTGCCCTCGATATTTACAGCGTTCCTTCACCAGAATCTCCCGTGAACCCCAATGAATTACACATCTATCCCTTTTCAACGTCGCCATGCCAACAACAGCATGACGGAACAGGGCCAAACAAAGCAGGAGTGAGAGGGAAAAGCAGCAGACAGGAGGTGCCATCTTAAAGCTGCAAATAAAAGAACAGGACAAGCAGCTCGCTACAGTGTACAGACAGGAGAAAGGCCTCTCCACACCATCGCTTTAAATGAAAACTTAGAATGATATTTTCACTTAGTCACAATCAGAGAAAAAAACCCATCAGGCCCTAGGAAAACTGTTCCAACATTTTGTTTTGTGGATGTAAATGTGTCTATCTTTGTATATCTTACAGAATACAGCTGTACAGTGTTAATACTGGAAACACAGTGGATATTTTTGGCTTGGATTTTGCAGTATAACCGCAGTGTGGAAAATCACCCATGCAGAGTATCTTTGCGAAAATGGAAATATTCTGAGTAGAGGCAGAGCATATTCTTTCCTTTCAAGTTACAATGCAGAAAGTGCATCGCACTACCAATGAAGAAATACATTCAATATTGGCACAGACACAAGGGAAAAGGGGCGTGTGGAAGCCAGGCTGTGCCGAGCCCGAAACTCTGGACAGGAAGCTGCATCTCTGACATCACAACACTACATCACACTGTATCTACTCACTACTGAGGGCAGCAGCCCACTGGGGAAAGTCCCTTCATTTCACCTTTAGGTCCATTTCAGAGGGGAGGTGCTGGATGTTGGCATAATAACAACAGTGGTTTAAAGGATGGTTTAGGGGGTGGGGGGTAAAGGTACATTCTGTGAATTTGGCTACTTTTGATTTGAGAGAAAAAGCAAACACAGGGAGAAGGAGAGAAACTGTAGCTTCACACCTTCACTCTGTTCCCTTGGAAACAGATGGAGCTACACTGCAGGTGAAGAAGAGAGAGGGAGAGGAGGAAGAGAAGGCTGTGGAGAAGGCTCTGGGGGGAAAGGGCTCAGGGCTCGGGGGGACAGGGCTCTGGGGGGACAGGGCTCAGGGGGGCTGCATCAGCACGGCTGTGTATTTCCTTCCCAGGTTGCTGACATGTTTCCCATTGTTTTTGCTGTGCCGAGAGGCCCAGCTCCCTCCTGCTGCCACTGCCTGGGCGTGGCAGGGCGTGGCTGGGTGTTGCTGGGCGTGGCTGAGTGTGGCGGGGCAGAGCAGGGAGTCCCTCCTCTTCTGGTGTATGGGCGGGGCCTGGCCCCCTCCTCCTCAGCCCCTCTTCTCCTGATCGCCCTGGATCAGCTCACTTCCTCTTCACTCTCTCCTCCAGCTCCTGCTGCTGTTTGATCAGTCTCTCAATCTCTGCTCCCAGAGTCTGCAGGTTCTCCTACCACAGAGAGAGGCAGCATTACAGACACGCACCATTGCACATTCACTTACACCACTACCACTACACATACACTGACCATTACAGATGCACACCAGTACAGACACATACGCTTACACACATGCTGTCATTCATTCACAGTCCCTGCAGTGACTTTTCTCATCCTCTCCCTCTATTCCCATTTCATTCATTCATTCATTCAGCCAGTCAGTCGATGACTCATTTGCCCCTCTGTGCCAGAGTCAGCCCATTCCCACTGCAACACCTCCCTCTCACAGATCAGACTCTGTGTGAGCCTGCAGATCGCCCTACACACACACACACACACACAGTCACGGCCTGGGAGAGGATGACAGGGTAACACTGCTCTGATGTGTCAGAAGAGTGTGAAAATTGTGAGCTGAGCAGAGTGTTTCACAGCCCATTCTGTTCCATCAGAGCACAGACAGGCTGGAAATGAGCCTTCAGCGATAAAATCACAGAATAATCTCCTTCTGAAGATTTGTGACACTGCAGGATTAGATTTAGCAGTAAAGGCAGCAGGGTGTGGGAACGGCCAGCATCATTCAGCATCCCTGATTCATGAGGATGAGCTCAGATAAACTATCAATGAAGACAGAGCAACAACAGCAAAGCAACACTGAGAATCACAGCCTTCCTCTGAGAGACAGACACACACAGGAGGACACCCAAAAGCGCGCACGCACACACACACACACACACACACACACACACACACACACACACACACACACACAGGCAGACAGGAGCAGAGACAGACAGACAGACAGAGGCAGTGTACCTTTAGGGTGATGTTCTTGAGCAGTGTGTCCTCCAGCAGGGCTTGCAGTTTGCGGTTGATCTCCAGGGAGAGGTCGAGCGTGAGGCCACTGTCGGCCGGGTGGGAGGTGTACAGGGACGCCATGATGCCCCCCCGCCTGCTCAGGTGGGCTTTGTTAAAGTCCGACGCCTCGGATGAGAGCGCGCCCGACTCCTCCCGAAGCACATAGCTCTGAATAATCCTGCAAGAGAGAGAGAGCAGAACAGGGCCTTAGAACAACAGCCTCTCTCCCGAACAACCAGGACAGACTCCAAACCACACCCTTTACCTCTACAACCACGACAGCCTCCAAACCACACCCCATGCATTTAAAGGTCTTCCACCAGGAGTTCTGCGTAAAAACTAAAAACTTCACCAAAACGTCTGATAATCCAACATGTTTTCCTTACTTTCCTTCCAATTTATTAGATAAACAGAATGAAAAGCACAGGGTGTGTTTCACTGCCGAAAAATCTCCATTTACAGTTTGATCCTGCTCTTTTGTCAGAATGTCCAAGTGCCCGTGTCTAATGCAGGAGAGGGGAACAGACTCACCCTCTCTAACCCTCTGCAACAAGTCAGGCTTTTCCAATATCCATCTGAGTGCTTAAAGCATGTACGGGCAACTGTCCTGAAATATTTAAAACATTTAATGTTTAATGGAAATTAAAAATTTTCATTAAAAATTAAATGTCTCCTTCTGCCTTTTAGCATGAGCCTAAAATGCCTATGAATTCATAATGTACACAGGGAAAAACCAGCCTCTTCAGTTAACAAAAAGTAGACGATATCTCCAGCTCATCTTAGTGTCTGAACTTTATACTGGTGGATGTGCTCGAGTACAAAATGAGTGAGAACAATGCTATTTGCAAATGTAAATTGCCAAAGACTATGAGGAAGGACATACCGCAATGCATTCTGGGTTTTGTACAAGTGTTACAGTGGCTGAACCAGAAACGATTCTGAATCTCCTTCAAATCACCTTGTGTTCTTAGTAATTAAAACAAATGAAGAGCTTTTCAGTAAGATTTCCTACTATAGTAAATGCAAGGAATTCCCAGTTGAATTGTGCTGCAATATCACCCTTTTAAGACTTTCTCCTGTTCATTTACTGAGCCATTACCCCTTTAAGAGTGTCCCCACTTAATTCACTGTGACATCTTCCCTTTAAGTCCCATTAATTTCTGCAGGTTGAATCCCTGCAGTTGGAAAATTCCAACGTCCTTAGAAAAGAGGCAGTGGGGGAGGGGGCACACCGGAGCTCTTTCGTTTAACACCTCAGCAGAGGGCATTTACACTAAGCCACCACTCTGAGGTTATGAGGTTTTAAAAAAAACTCAAATTTCTCTGAAGCTGTTAAACGTAAAGATTTATCCAACATTATTCATTTTAGATCCAAATCTACTTTATGTCAATTGTTTTAAAACCACAGCCCTCTTCTGATTCTCACTTTTATCAGAGGAGCAATTGGGACACAATAAGGGTTTACAGGGTACCTTAAATTAGACAGCTAATTTAAAATGGAAAAATAAAAAGCCAGCTGGAGCAGAACCTCAGGAAACGAGCAAAATTGAAGCTTTACCTTTATTAAAATAAGAAAGCTCAAGCTTTCCTACCAGCTCATAAAAAGCACTGTGGTACTCTCCAGTAATTTGTTTTAAATTGGCTCCATTTGGAGCTGAATGAGGTCTGCCTCTCGGGCCCTTTCAGTAAGCAGGAGGAAGCAGGAAGGAGCACCTGAAAGCGGTACCCATGGTTTCACAGCGGATCAGGAGCAGAAGAGCCCCGTCACTCTGCAGGCTGAAGGACAGCGTCTGCGCTTCCATTCAGAGAGCTGAATGTCTCCCTCACGATGACAAATATCTTCACTTTAATTCTAACCTGTCTTCACAAAAATCAGCAGGGCAGTGGGGAGACTCCCGCCAAACCAAATGCCAACTCCACACAGACACAACCTCTGTCACAGACACACAGTCTCTGAGGTCAGTCCCCCATCCACCCTTTTAACTGGCACATAAATAAATATACTGTATATGCATTCTAAAATAAAGAACTATGTCAAACAGACATTCAGTAATATCTGGTGACTTAGGTTAAGTTAGGATAGGGTAGGGTAGGTTAGGATAGCTTTTCATGCTCTGTGTCCCTGCAGCCAACACTGCTGAGCTCACAAAACATGCGCTTCTGTGCAGGAATTTCACAGTGACAGCAAGGCCACTGGTGACATGAGAATCAGGGTCAGGGAGAGGGAAGGACACCCACTGCTGTCACGTCTAAAAGGACACAACACACTTCACACCTTACAGTAGGAGTGATACACAATCTGTGAAAGAGAATGAAAAAGGACACATACACACACACAAACCAAAAATAATTCAACAAAGGAGCTTACCTTGAACTGGTCTCAGGTCCAATTGGACCCCAGTTCCCCAAGGCAAGTATTAAAGCAAACAAAAAATGATTCATTAAAAAAAATTAAAAGCATAATGTAATCTAATGGATTTTTCCGATACGTTTCCGTAGCGACAGGAGAAAAAAAGAACAGCAAGATGCAAATCACCACCTGACAGGAGCGAGAGCACGCACACTCACAGGGTCTTCTTTCTCAGTCTTCCTCAGGTCCCTGTCACATGATCACCAAATGACCAAAAGACCGAACCCCTCAGTGGGGAATATCACCTCTGCTGCTTGTTCTCTCTCTGGCTTTCTGGCTCTTTCTCTCGCTCGTTCTCACCCCCATCCTCTCTCTCCATGGAAATCTGGGTTTAGTGCCGTAAAACAATGAAAGACATTGTTCATATAACTGCCATAACCCTGAACCAGGCACTGCCCGCATGGTCAACCCTACTGAACACAGCACGGTCCACGTCCCTGAACACAACACGGTCGGTGTCCCTGAACACCGTGAGGAGATAAACATGATAATGAGCATAACCACAGTCACATCGCCCCCTTCCCATTTTTGAGTCTTCTAATCCATGTAACTGAGCCACAATACCTGACTTGTCAGCTGAATCTCGCCTTTCTCCAAAACCACCACTGTCCGCTGCGCCTCTTCCCAAATACAAACACGTCCGTCTCACATCTGCCCAGCGAAATTTATCTTTGGAAATAGTTCAGTGCAAACACGTCTCTCTGACACCTGACCAGTGAAATGCATCTGAAATTCAACATCCAAATGAATATGCATGAGGAGTCATCTGCTCTAATGGATAAATAACTCAGCCCTGCTACAGTATAAATATCCCAGCCCAGCCTCATAACCCCATACCTACAATATAAATATCCCAGCCCTGCCTCATAACCTCAACAGTTACAGTATAAATATCCCAGCCCAGCCTCATAACCCCATCCCTACAGTATAAATAACTCAGCCCTGCCTCATAACCTCACAGTTACAGTACAAATAACTCAGCCCTGCCTCATAACCTCAACAGTTACAGTATAAATAACCCAGCCCTGCCTCATAACCTCAACAGCTACAGCACAAATAACCCAGCCCTGCCTCATAACCTCAACAGTTACAGTATAAATATCCCAGCCCTGCCTCATAACCTCAACAGCTACAGTATAAATAACCCAGCCCTGCCTCATAACCTCACAGTTACAGTATAAATAACCCAGCCCTGCCTCATAACCTCACAGTTACAATATAAATAGCCCAGCCCTGCCTCATAACCCCACAGTTACAGTATAAATAGCCCAGCCCTGCCTCATAACCTCAACAGTTACAGTATAAATAACCCAGCCTTGTCTCACCCCAAAACTATAAATACCCCTGCTGGTCAGGGGGGGAGCAGGCGATTGTTCAGGAGAGGGGGCAGGGGGGCAGGTCGGGCATGATTAATTCACACCTACTGACAGGATGGCCAAACACAACCAGAACAGGAGGCTAGCGGCAGTCAGTGCTAAAAAGGGACAAACATGACTCAACATCTCAGCTACTGTTTTTCATGTTTGGTTTCTTGCATGCTCACTTTGGCAGCAGGAACATGGCTCCATCTGTCACACTGCTAATTGAAAGGAGCGTAAAGCTAATGATAAATATATTGAATAAAAAAAAAATTAAAATAAAAAAGACTGAGTGATCAGGGCTCTGGGTGATGTGAGGTTCCAGGCCGTCGTCCTCGTCCTCCTCCTCCTCCCGCCCTTCCTCGGCCGTCTCTCTCTCTCCCTCTCTCTCACTCACTTGGTCTTTTTGCGGATCTCCTCCACCAGCTGCTTGATGTGGTCCTCCATGAACTCGATCTTCTCGTTCTTGCGGGCGTGGGCCTTCTGCAGCCGCACGATGCGCTCCACCAGCACGGCCTTGTCCACCTCGGGGAAGCTATCCGCCACCACCACCGCCGGGCCCGAGTTGTTCTCCGGCGAGCGGTCGTCCGTGCTGCTGCCGCGCGTGTTCAGGGACCCTGCGCGCAGGAAACGGTGAGCGGGAAACAGGAAGAGGACAGGAAGTGGTGTCAGCAGCAAGGCCGGGGCGATGCACATACACAGCCCTAGAGACATACCGTCCAATAGAGGGTGCTTTATATCTCACTGGAATCTGTCCTGGCGGGGGCTGTAACGCCTGCTGATGCAGTGGGCCCAATCACAGAGGTTCCTGCTTTACTGTCTGCTTCTCCATGGGACCAGAATTAAACACTAACGCCTCCCTGAGACACCATAATGTACGGCACGCAGGACTCTGTGCCCTGTGGACTGTTGTCTACACCACACTCTGTATTTGAAGCGTAAGTTTACCAATGTAAATTTTAGCTGAACACAACAAAGTACCAAATGATCTTTAATGATTTGTTTTGGATCTGATTACTTTTTTAGGAGTGTGTATTATTCAAACTATCTGGTTCTGATCTACTCAGGCAAAAGGGTCTATGTAATTCATGAGTAGAGCTCTTTAACACAAAAGGAGTCTGTTGTGAGTCTGGCGCGTGTGTGCACATGGTATGCGTATGTCTGTGTGAGACAGAGTGAGGGTGTGTGTGTGTGTGTGTGTGTGTGTGTGTGTGTGTGTGTGTGTGTTGCTGAGAGTTTCTGAGTGTGAGAGTGATTTTCTCTGTTAAGTGGTAAGTGAGTAATTAAGTTAAGTGATGTCTGCACACTAACGTATTGATCATTTCTGAGAGTGCCCTAGTGCCCTTGCTGAAATAAGCTCAGTGCTCATTATTAATTCCTGGTGATTATAGCTGTCATCAGACAGGATATATATTAGGAGCTTAAGGTGTATGATGACTCCCACACAACCCCCCCATCACACACACACACACACACACACACACACACACCACAGCCCCGCCTGTCACAGTACCAGAGGAACTTGACCGGCTGCCCATGCTGGAGGCCTCTCTGTCACAACCGCCATTTTCAACCTGGTCCAACTTCTTACGTGCTGTGGACAGAGAAAGAGACACACAGTGTTACTACAGAGAGAGAGAGAGAGAGAGAGAGAGAGAGAGAGAGAGAGATACATTGAGTGTTACTACAGAGGGAGAGACATACATCTGAGTGTTACTAGAGAGAGAGAGAGAGACATACACCTGAGTGTTACTACAGAGGGAGAGACATACGCCTGAGTGCTCCTGCAGGCTGTAAATATAAGCACATTTCTCATATACCTTCCAACCTGAAGCATATGTAGGAACACTGAACATGCGCATAGAAACCCAAACGGACGAGGAATGTCTGCTCACACAATACACCACGCCTCAGAGAGGCAAATTACAGCCTACTGTCCAGACCAAGAAAGAGTTAATGAACCAAATTCCCTTTCTATAAATATAACTCATTTTAAACAGCTCAACCTGAGCCACCCTGCTGTGATTTGCATATGAAATGCGCTTAACGATGGCGAGAGCGCCTTCCCGAAGAGCGAAGCACATATCAAATAAACTGCGATTAACTGATGGGGAAGGGGGGGAGCTGACTGCGGTCCTGTCCTCTGTAAGAGCTTCCACTCAGCAGCCCCGGCAGCCTGCGCACAAACCCGCACTTCAACACAATAAAAAACGACTTTCCTCACCAAACTTTTTTCCGCCTCAAATCCATTCAATTAAAAAGTTTTAAGAGCGGCCTGGGAAGCCTGGGCTCTTGGCAGCTGCTTCAAGCAGAAAAAAATGAAAGGAGCCCTTCAGTCCCGCAGGGTTCGCAGGAGAGCAGAGCCAGATATAGAGCCTCCGTTTAAAAATATCACCACGTCCGTCCCTGAGAGAGAAACGTGCTCCCGAGCTCCGCTGGTAAAAGGCGTGAGAGGACTGCGCTCACTGACTGAGCTAACAGAGACTGAGCGGTGCGCACTGACTCACTCAGAGCCAGTCAGTCTCCCCCTCCTTCGGCTTCAGACAGCACGGAGGGGGTACGGTAGGAATGGGGTTTGGAACCAGAGGGTTTGCAGAGTCGTATCACGTGTGGAGCACTGCTGTTACATCCTTAAGCAAGGTTCATTACCTGAAATGCTTCAGTGAACACGCAGCTGTGAAAATGGACACTGCTTAAAATGTGTGCCGTGTAAACTGCCCTTGATTACAGGGTCTGCTATGACGATGATGATGATGCCTCATTTACATTTTAATAAAAAAATCTTGTCTTTTAAGCCTTTTTATCCCAGGAGTAGAATCAGATATTTTATGTGAAGGGAGAATCAGAGAAGCTGCCAACTCACTGACACTGCATACAATCAGGCAAGGACTCAGCAGTGAGCACTGTCTGCTTTCATGTTAATGAGTACCATCTACTTTCATATTAATGAGCACCATCCACTTTCATATTAATGAGCACTGTCTACTTTCATATTAATGAGCACAATATACGTTCATATTAATGAGCACATCCACTTTCATATTAATGAGCACTGTCTACTTTCATATTAATGAGAACTGTATATGCTCATATTAATGAGCACTATCTACTTTCATATTAATTACTGCAGTCTATTTTCATATTAATGAGCATAAGGCTACTTTCTATTTTCATATTAAACTTGACCACAGCCTAGTTTTAGCGCGTGTAGGTGTGGTTAGTGTGTTGCACCTTGCACCAGCTGTTTGGTGAGGTCCTTGAGGTTGGCAGCTTGTTTCCTCTTCTGTGTGACCAGTTCGTCTCTCAGCTCCTCCACACGCGTCTTTAGCTGCGCAGTTTCTGTCTGCAACACAGCTCTCTCCTCCTGCAGCTTCTGCACCTCCTCCTGCCTCTGCTGCTGCTCCGCATGCAGCCGCTCCGTCTGCAACACACACACGCTTACCCGTCACACATACACACACACACTTACCCGTCACACATACACACACACATAGCCGTCACACACACAAGCTTACCCATCACACACACACACACACACACTTACTCATCACTCACACATACACACACACACCTGTCACACACACACAGACCACTTTTCCTACACACACTCATACACACACGTACTTACCCATCACACACTCATACACACACACACACACACACTTACTCATCACACAGTGAGTATGTGTGTGTGACAAAGTACATGTGTGTGATAGAGTATGTCTGTATGGTAGAGTGTGTCTGTGTGTGATAGAGTGTGTGTGAGTAATAGGCAAGTGTGTTTGCATCTGGTCGGTGACAGTGTCTCACCAAGTCGGTGATGGCGCTCTCCCTCTCCTGCAGCCGTCCCTCCAGCTCTCTCACCGTGTCCGTCAGTCTGTCCAGCTGGGCTTGCAGGCCGTTGCTCTCGGACTGCAGCTGCGCATTCTTACTGGTCAGCTTCTCAGTAAAGCCCAGAAGCTCCGCCTCCCGGGTGCGGCTGCCCTGAATGTCATGCTGCAGGTCCGCCATCAGGGCGTTCAGACTCTCCACCTCCGCCTTCAGAGAGCCCAGCTCCTGCTCGTCCCTGTGCGTGTGAGAGAGAGACAGAGACAGGGACAGCAGGAGCATGTGTGTGTGTGTGTGTGTGTGTGTGTGTGTGTGTGAGAGACAGAGACAGAGACAGGGGGAGCATGTGTGTGTGTGTGTGTGTGTGTGTGTGAGAGAGACAGAGACAGAGACAGCGGGAGCATGTGTGTGTGTGTGTGTGTGAGAGAGAGAGAGACAGAGACAGAGACAGAGACAGGGGGAGCGTGTGTGTGTGTGTGTGTGTGTGTGTGTGAGAGAGACAGAGACAGAGACGGGGAGCATGTGTGTGTGTGTGTGTGTGTGAGAGAGAGAGAGACAGAGACAGAGACAGGGGGAGCGTATGTGTGTGTGTGTGTGTGTGTGTGTGTGTGTGTGTGTGTGTGTGTGTGTGAGAGAGACAGAGACAGCGGGAGCATGTGTGTGTGTGTGTGTGTGAGAGAGACAGAGACAGAGACAGGGGGAGCATGTGTGTGTGTGTGTGTGTGTGTGTGAGGATGTGAGTGTGTGAGAGAGACAGAGACAGAGACAGGGGGAGCATGTGTGTGTGTGTGTGTGTGAGGATGTGAGTGTGTGAGAGAGAGACAGAGGGTGTGGGTGTGCGCATGTGAGTGTGTGTGCGTGCATGTGTGTGTGTGTGAGAGACAGGGTGTGTGAGTGTGTGTGTGCGTGTGTGTGTGTGTGTGTGAGTGTGTGAGAGAGAGAGAGAGGCAGAGGGAGCGTGTGTGTGTGAGTGTGTGTGTGTGTGAGGATGTGAGTGTGTGAGAGAGAGGCAGAGGGTGTTCGTGTGTGTGCGTGCGTGTGTGTATGTGTGTGTGTGTATGAGTGAGAGGGTGATAGAGATAGGGAGAGAGAGAATTCCAGAGATTAGACTTATGCCACACACTCCTTAAGCGATCACAAAACACACAGGCAAGGTGGCTAGGTGCTGCATTCCTGAGTTTCCTCCTCTCACTGTAAAACTCTCCTTTCTGTCCTGCAGTAGCTCATTCTGGCTGCTCCACGACTGCCCCGGATATCATGGCTGAACCGTTCCCGTGGATACGCCCCTCACTGCCCTAACCTCTGCTTTTGCTCCTCCAGACGCTGCACCACCGTCAGCTTCTCCCTCTGGCTCTGAATCTCTGCTTTCTGCCGGTTGATGATCTCTCTGTACTTAGAGAGCTCATCCTCCGTCCTGGGCCTCTCGTCCTCCAGACATTTCACCTGTGACAGGAGAGAGTATCAGCACACAGGCTCACACACACACACACACACGCAGGCACACACACACCTGGGATAGCCGAGATAAGTACACACATCACACACATGCATCTGCACATACACACCTTGGTTCTCAGGGTCTGCAGCTCATCCATTCCCTCCTTGAAGGTCCTCTTCAGATCCTCCAGCTCTTTAATCTTTGCCTTGTGCATCTGTCAATCAGGAAACACATCAGCCTTTCTGTCCTCCTTACCTACTCTAATCCCTCCCCCCCACACACTTACCCCTCCCTCCCTACCTGCCCTAACCCCTCCTTATAGCCACTGACTCCTCCCTCTAACTATGAAACCTCCCCCTTTCATAACCCCGCCCCTATACTCTGACCCCCTCACTCATTACCCACCCTAACCCCTCCCTCCTTACTCAACCAACTCCTCCCCTTCATCACAACTCCTCCCTCCTATCCCATCTTGACTCCTCCCCTTCACAGACTGACCCCTCCTCCCTTACCCACCCTAATTTCCCCCACCACACACTAACCCATCCCTCTTCACATGCTTTCTCACTCCTCCACCCACCCTGTTCTAATATAACCTCACCCCTCTCTCTCCACTGCTGGTGCTGCATATTTATGATGACTATTATCGCTTGCTTAGCAGGCACTCTTGCACAGGGAACTTTACCTAGCTCCCATAGTTAGGCCCCTGAAAGCTGCTGGTAATGAGTACAGTCTCTTAGCGTCTGTGCCAGTGAGCCCTGGTGCAGCTCTGCATGCCTGCGATGACTTCTGATGACCACGGGTGTCTCACGAATGCTAATACACTAGCTCATGCATGGCTAATCCCTGTGTGTGCACAACACTCAGCAAAACCAAGAACACACACCACTATCCATCAGGGGCAGGTACTCCGGGTAATAAACCCAAACCACAGGGAGAAAAGCACCTGCCGTCAAATAGAGCTACATTCTGTCAGATCCAGGTTTATTACGTCAACAGATGTGCTGTGTTATTCACACGTTATTACAGCATGTGTGGCGTGTTATTCAGATGCTGTTACAACAGGTGGTGTGCTGTTCAGATGTTATTATTGACACCGAGGGGGAAATGTGGTTTCTCATCTCTTGCTGTGGCTGATTGCTTTTTAAACTCCACACTTTGCATTGTTTATCTTTCTTTTTTTTTTCAGATAAAAAAACCAAATCCACTCTGAAGGCAGATCAGAAATGAGTTTGTTTTTCATACCTCTAATTGGTCTGTCTGCTCCTGTTTCTGCTTCTCCAACTCTCCCTTCGTCTCACGCAATTTCGCATCCAGCTCATTAGACTTAATCTCCTCCGACTCCTGACAACAGAGAGAGAGAAAGGAGGGAGGGAGAAACAGAGGGACAGAGACAACAGGAGAGATATTGGGCAGAAAGAAAGACAGAGTGAGAAAGAGAGAGAAAGAGAGTGAGAGAGAGAGAGGGGGAACACAGAACGCCAGTTAGTCAGAACAGCTCGAACCCAAAGGCACAGTGGCAGATGGAGAGAGCTCTCGTCTGAAGCAGGAACAAACAGCAGGTACACAGCTCCCTTCATTAAAGACAGCAAAGCGCTGAGACAATCGGCCCAGGGCCTCTGAGCAGTGGGCAGCCCTGCACTGCCCCCTGGTGGATCTTTCCTGCACTAGGCCTGCACTCAAGCAGGCTGGTGGTAGAGGCTACAGTGACAGAAATGCCAGCCTGCATCGGTCTTCTCTGATAGGCATCCCACACGCTCACAACCACAGAGAGCACTCATCTCCTTCTGCTGCCATAAAAAGTGGATAATATTAGTAACGGAACAATATGTGGGGAAAAAAAACTGAATATAAAAATATCTCCTAATATCCCCCCATCCACTGCGCTTTCCATTTCATTGGCTGGACCAGAGGATCATTACGCAACCTGTCCTGTACATTCAAAGCAGCCAGGTCATATTAAAGTATCATTCACACCAGAGAGAAACCCTGGTCCCAGCATGCAAAGCATTCAGGGAACACATTTAAATAGACTTCAGACGTAGACTACATTTGTCCTCAGTAGAGTTTTAATTTCAGATTGAAATAGATTTTCTTTTTTATACATGCATAGAAAATTTCCTGTATAATTTCAGCAGAAATGGGAACAGGTGATTGCATAAGGAAGTGAGTCGGGTTAAATGCTGGTGGGGGGGGGGGTGACGCCTGACAGGCTTTAATTAGACAGGCTTTTATTAGCTCGGGCGACTGCGGTGACCACTCCGCAGAAGCTCCACCCCCTCGCTTGGCCGCACTGAAGCCTGCTGTATGACCCTAAGGGGTCGTCACGCACGCACACGCACAAATACACGCACACACACACACACACACACACACACACACACACACACACACACACACACACACACACACACACACACCTGGTAGGTCTTGATCATGTCCTGGCAGTTCTTGCGGATCTGCTCGGTCTCCTCTTTGGCCTGGGTCAGTTTGGCGCTCGTGTCCCTCAGCTTGTCCTTGGTTTCCTGAGAGGCAGAGAAACTTCAGCTCATTCCCAGCAGAACTGAATGAGTGCCACCACATCAGAAACAACAAAAAGTTTGGTGAGGTCATGTTATTATTATTGACATTGCAGACATCATTAATCAGGGCATCTTCCAAATCTTATATTTTCCATGTTACTGAATTTTAAACATGTCCATGTCTTCATTAGGGCTCCAAATGACTGTGTATGTGCATGCATGTGTGTGTGTATGTCTAATGCTCCACTCAGTCACAGGTGACAGATGGATGTTGTTACTCTGTGTAGTTCCATGTCAGTGCAGCAGGGGGCAGCGGTTCTGGTTAGTTACCTTGTGAGCGTCCAGCTCACTCTTCAGCTTGTTCTGGGCCCACTTCACTTTGATGGTGTGAGAGTTGATCTCCTCTTTCAACTTCTCAATTTCACGTGTCAGTCGGGCCACCTCAGCCTCCTGGGGGAGGAGTTTCGAAATGTGAAATGTGTGTGACCCCCTGACCCCTATGCCTCTCCTGGTTCCCCTTAGAGCCGTCTCTCTCTTCACCTATTCACCATTTCCCTACCTGAATTTCCCCTCCAGAGTGCCTCATTCACCCTGAGGCACCCCGTATCAGAGCAACATAACACAATGCAATGTTGGATGTGAACCAGGAACCTCCTGGATACAGTCATCTGTTCATAACGACTGCTCCACACTGCTGCCCCTTTGCAGTATCACAGCTGAAAGTGAAACTGAACTCCACTATTTGAGTTGAGATCAAAAAACAGTTGCCATCTCCAAACAATTACTATCTTTAAGAGAGATGGGACTTCCACATAGCACTGTTGAAATGAGAACCCCTGCTTTTTAAGAGCATAAAGGTCTCAAAGTTAAAGTGATCATTCTCCCCAGCATCACCATTCTCTCATAGGTGCCTGCTCACAGCAGCGCTGCAGGTGCATTCTCAGCAGTGGCCACCAGGGGGAGTGCCCACCTTGGCGTCGTGCAGCTGCTGCAGACGGCCCTTCTCCTGGGCAAGCTGGTTCCCGCGCGCCGCCTGCTTATCCACCTCCCTGCTGGCCTCCCGCAGCCGGCGCTCCAGCTGCTCCTTATCCCTGCGGAGGTCCAGAGCCTCCTTCTCCCCGCGAACGTACTTCATCACCATCGCCTCCTTCTCCTGACGGGCCTCCTCACACCTCCTGTTTGCCTGGGACCGAGCACAAGTGCAGACACACACACACATGCAGACACACACACAAAAAAACACTGGTCACATATCATGTGGAAACTCCCCATTCTCTTGAAGCACTTCCTAAAGTAGATAATCCTGACAGTAAACTGCAGGAACTTTTACTGAAAGTCCAAGAAGTACCGAGCCAAAATCCAAGCAGCAAAAATAATTGCTAAAACAAAAGTGTTGTTGGTCATCAAAGATGTCTTTCTACTGATGATTCAGCCGAAATAGACACTCTACATTTCTCACCAAATTATGATATTCAGAGCCCAACAAATAGAATTTCAGTGTGTGCCTGACACTCCAAATCCAAAACTCTGACCCTGACTACAGCTCTCCAACACTCCAAACTTCTGATTCCTTCTTTGTGACTCTCACCCTGTGACTATGTGTGAATCTGTGACTCCCTGTCTAGTACCCTATCCAATATGTAGCAGTCACACACAGGAAGTCATGCACCTGTGTTTTGTCCTGGACTCCAGAGACATGGCTGAAACTGGACTCAGGGAGGTTAAATATCTCCAGATACTTTAAAGCAGCAATAGTCTGAGTGAGGCAGGACAATGATACTGCTGTTGGCTCTGCTCTCAAGGTCAGAATACAGAGAAAGAGAAAGAGAGAGAGAAAGTGGGGGGGGGGAGACAGAGGGAGAAAGAGAGACAGAGAGAGTACACATGGTGGGGTAAGTGATACCTCCCACCCTGAGAAAAGAACACTGTCTGCTCCAGCCATATTTCAGGTTTGGAAACAAAACTAGAGAGGGGTCCAGGGGCTGCAGTCCACACACAGTCTAAAATATCACTGTACCCAACACACTGCGCTCTAGTGGCCTTTACCTTGAGTGGCGTTATTAACTTTTATCTAAGATCATAATAATCAGGATGATTGTGATAGTAATAACAGTCTTTTAGATATCTACCTCTTTGTCCACTGTCTTCCTTCAGGAACAGGCACGGTGTGTATGTGACCTCTCGTTCTCTGCTGGGAGTGTTGCAGGGTGTGTGAGTGTCATGGGGTGACCTCCGCTCACCTGCTCGAGCCGATACGCCACCTCCCTCTGCATCTGCTGGAGGGCACCCTTTGCTGCATTGTCCTGGGAGACCAGTCTGTCCTTGGAGGCCTGCAGCTCCTTCATCAGCTCCTCCACCCGCGCCTCAAACTGAGGAAACAGAGAGCACTGCAGGTGAGGCAGGGACTCAGGTGAGGCAGTGTTACAGGTGAGCCAGGGTTACAGGTAAAGGCGAGTTACAGGTAAGGCAGGGACTCAGGTGAGGTAGGTACTCAGATAAAGCAAAGTTACAGGTAAAGCAAGGTTACAGGCACAGCAGGGTTACAGTTTTGGCAGTTACACAGACGAGGCTTTGACATAATTAAAGCACCTACACAGGTAACGCAGAGACTCAGCTGGCAGGCACACAGGTAAAGCAGGGATAGAGTCAGGGAGGGGCCAAGGGATAAACTGCTTTCACTCTCATACCCACAGCCATGAAACAACCTGTTTGACAAGAATGACGACAGCATGCAAAGACACACCGACAAACAAGGCCGTTTCCTGCTCCTTGCCCAAAGCACAGAAACCGGGTTTAGCAGGCAGAGCGCTTTTATCGGTAATCTTTCTCAGGCTCTGTGTGCTTAAATACATCACAAGCCACATATTTTACACTAAGGCGCACAAAGATCCCTGCTGTTTAGCTCATCATTATCATTTAATGAGAGGAGCACAGGACTCCTGTGGCAGACCTGAGCCCCCTAGTGCATATTTTAGCTAATTTCTCAGGGGCTGGAGAAGAATAAACAGTCTGCATAGAGTCTGAATGAGAGCTGGAGCTAAAATCAACAGACCGCTGCCATGTGGCCCGGGACAGTGGGTGAACTTTCTCTTCAGGACAAATACCTGCTGCCCGCCGACGCCACTCAACTGAAAGTCATTAATGAATTCACCGCTATGACGTCACCCGACACACAAAATGGACCGGCTGTGACATTTTCTGGGCAGCAATCCAACGCAAACACACTGCAAAGTCGTACCCAATAAAATATTGTTCAAAAGTTCATTACTTACAGTCAGGATTAAATGTACCAACTGAACTGATGTTGGTGTAAAATATTCATTTCAGCAATTAAGATAATTCAGTTTGTAATTTCACATCAAAAGCCTCACTGAAGGGCCACTGCTCCGGATTACAAATCTGTCAAAAATAAACAGTGAATGGACAAGCCTAACTGCTTTTTCCCCTCATGGCTGCAGCCATGACGATTAGGTATACTGAAGGGAGTTATATTTAGCCAGTTTATCGGTTACAGACGCTGAATGAAAGCTTTGCATGCAAAGATCTGGCGGAGGTGCCTGTAATCTTGTTCTTCTTGAGGGCAATAATGCCCTTTACGCACAGGAAGCTGTGTGTACCGATTCTGTGCGCCTGATATTTGCTTTCCCCTGGTCACTTCCTGGTAACCACCTGTTTGATGTGTGTTATTGTCAGGCATACAGGGGGACCCAGTTCTATTCAGTGAGGTTATCATGACAAAAAAGCAACACATGTGCACACAGGCACCTCACACAGCAAACAGGAGACATTCTGTGAACTCAGCCAGTCATTTCTGGTCCATGGCTTCATGGTTCAGACTGCAATGCACTGGAAGTGCCATTTCCAACCCTTTGCTTACGTGCAAAATGCTAATGATGCAAGCTGGCTGTACGATTCAAATGCAGCAGGGAACTGAACTAGCAACCTTTCGGTTACAAACCCTGCTCCTTAACACTATGTTACACTGCTGCCCCATAATATGGTAAATACTCAGTCAGGTCACAGCAAGAAATGAAAATGACAGCTTGTCCAAACAGGACAGTCTGGTCTGGCACAATATGGCTTACTGAATGGGGAGAGTTAATGGATGTGTTAGGGTGGGGTCTATAAGGTGTTTACTGGTGTGATGACTGACGTGTGGGGGGTGGGGTCAGATTGATGATGATTGACATTTGGGGGGTGAGGTCTGGTCAGTGTTGATTGAAGAGTGAGGGATGGGGATTCTACCTTCTTAATTGTGATCATATGCTGCCTCTCTGTCTCCACCCTCCTCTTCAGCTCCTCCTTCATGGTGTCCTTCTCTGAGCAGATCCCCAGAATCAGATCCTGGTGTCGTCTGTTTTCATCCAATAACCTGCCAGGACACAATCATATGACCAAAGAGACGAAAAAATAAACCATCAGACTGAAGAACAGGGTGAAAATTCGTTTGATAGAAAAATAAAGGTCAAAAAAGAACACACACTTATGTAGGCTGTAAGAGACAAATATAAAATGTCTTTTTCAAAGGGAATACTTTAACAGTACATGCTAAAATACCGTCAAGCATTCATTTTCATTATTGTCTTTGATGTGGCCACCTTGATTTTTTGGTCTGAAGTCCTCCCCCATATGTCACTCCACGATGCTTTAGTTTTCTTACACACACACACACACACACACACACACACACACACACACACACACACGCACGCGCGCACGGCTGGGGGAGCTCTAACAGTGCCCAGAGCAGCTGCTGAGGCTCACAGGTTGAGCGCAGAGCCGGGCACAGAGCCGACGGCGCTGCAGAGTGATCCGTACGCCCTGAGGCAGGGCCGTCTGCGCAATAAAACGTGTTACGAGAACCAGAGCAGCTGTGAGAGGATCTGGAGGCCCCGGGGGCGTCTTTATCCACCAGACTCACAAATTAGGGAGCCTGCCGGTGCCCTCAGGGCCCCTCGGAGACGTCGCTCCCAGCAGCACCGCGGTGACCGCGGCCAAGCTGAGGTTTCCCCTGCCGGGTTTATCCGGCGCCAGGCCAGCTCTCTCGGTTACGCCCACACCTGCCCCACGCTGTGTCTGTTTGATCTCTGCTGGAAACGTGTGCATGCGCGCGCTGCCTCATGAGGAAGTAATTCTACTGCTTCTTTTCAGTCACAGTGAATAATAACACACAGGAAATGAAACAGTAAGTTTTAGTGATGATGTGTGAGCGTGACCGTGCTGGCGCCCTCTGGCTGGGACACGCCCACTTCCGCGTGACTCACCTGGGCATTGGGCCAGCCCACTCTCCAGTCTATCCACCCAGCCCAGGTGAGCTTGTTATGCAAACGCCTCAGGTACAACTGACCCACAGCTAAGACATCTCAGTGGAAACGCCTCCACTAAAATCTCTCTACAACTGAGTCTCTCCAGCTGCATGGCACACATCAAAAAATATACTTTCATCTCCTGCAAATGTAATTCTTCCAAAGTACAACCCCCTGCAGTGGCAGACCCTGAGCAAAGAAAACACATTCCCTGGCAGAATTCCTTCCCCGTGTCATACAAATCACACGTCGAAACAGGACGACGCTTAAAAGCTTGCTATATATGCTGGCACAATACCGAAAGCAGTCAGTCACCCTTTGGAGAGTGCTCACAATCAATACACAGCTTTCAAGTATTAAAAAAAAAAACAAACTTCTATTTTTAAATTCTCCACAGGTTTAAACATAACCTGCATTTCGCGTGCAGCTTGGAGATTTCTCTTGAATGTCCACTCTTCACACTTATGGTACTTATGAAATGTGAGGAATAAGGGTCAGAGGCCACAGTACCTTTGAATGGCCTTCTCCTGCTGGGTGTACTTGTACTGGACGCACTTCTCGAAGACGGCGACGGACGCCGGGTCGCTCTGCAGCCCGTTGAGGGTGCTGGGCTTCCAGCCCTCCTTGGGAAACTGGCAGGACATCAGCTCGGACTCCAGCTCCTCTAACAGGGACTCCTGGGACAGCGAGCGCTGGATCTCTGAGATCAGCTTCCTGCTGCACTCGGTGTCGTACGGACTGGGCTCACTGATGGACTCCGAGCCCCGCGATTCGCCCAGCGCATTGCCTCTGCGCTCCTCCGGTCCATCGGGGGGCTGAGCTGAGCGGGGGACGAGGACCGCCCCCTCGGCCGGACCGGCCGGCGGCACCTCTGTCACCTGGGTGACGTCAGCGGGCGGGGTTTCTTCTCCCCTGTCCGTCACTGTTGCTGGACTCTCAGCACCCCCCACAGAGTGCATCTCCCTGTCCCCCCTGCAGTCAAGGTCCGTTGGGTCAGGTGACTCCGCCCCATCTGAAGGGCAGCCGCGCCCGGCCTCTGTGGCAGGCCCTCCCTCAGGGTGTGTCGGTGTATCTGAGCATGCTCCGTTTGGCTCCTCGCCACGCGGCTCCAGATGGCCCTCGCCCCCGGGCCTCGCTACGGCGCTCTCGGCTCTGCACTCGTCCTCGCCGCCGTCCGGCTCGCCGCCCCGCCCCGCGTCCGCCCAGGTCCCGTCCTCAGGGTCAGCCCCCTCCAGCAGGACACCCTGCGAGTCTCGCCGCTCCATTCTTCACCTGCGACAGACAGCAGAACCAGAGTGAAACCCAGCAGGTCACACTCTGCACCACACACGCTCTGCACACGCTGAGCAACTGCTGTTCCAGCCCTGGGAGGGAGGAACTCCACCTGGCACAAGCCTTTAGCAATCTGCGCCTTACTGTCTGAGTAACTTCTTGTTCACAGGCAGGTGACAGAACAACAAACGGATATGGCCAATAACCCAGCCTCCTCCACAGCACAGTGAAGGAGAATGTACACGTATATGGAGGGCTTTGGCGGGGTCCAGTTTAGGAATGTTCTGTGGGATTGCCACCCCTCCTATAGTACAATCACAGCTAGCGTGACCAAGACCGCTATTGGTCCACTCTCAGGAAGGAGGAGTGGCAGTGAGCGCTTACAGCCCTGCTTCCTATGTGAAACACACACACTACATTGCAGTAACACACACACACGCATATACACACACAGACACACGCACACACACTCGCACACAAACAAAAACCCAAACACACACAAACGCACAGCCTCTTCTATTCTCACTTTCATCCTCTGCTCTTGTTCCCTGTATCTCACTCCCTCTCTCTCTCTACTCTTTTCTCTGTAGTGTTCTCCATCTCTCCGTTCTCTCTCTGTATGTGTTAATGTCTCTGCCTTCCTCTCCTCCTCTCTGTCCCTCCCTCCCTCCCTCTCTCTCTCCTCTGCAATGTGAGGTGTAGGTGTGGTAGTGATGGGGATCTGATTCCACCCAAATGCCTCGCATTGAAACCTGGGTGGGTGTGGCAGAGGGGTGGGCGTGGCAGAGTCTTTCACACACTGCGGCCTCCTTCCTCTCCCTTGAATAACAGGTCTGTAACAGACAATGCATCGCTTCACATTTCAAATTCCTCTACAGAGCCAGGGCTGATTATAACACACTGCTTTGTATTCCACTGTAACTCACAAGTCAACCCCCAATGAATGACTACTGTACAACGCCACTGACTCTCTATACAATTGTCATGACCACACTATCAAAAACCAAACCAAACAAAAACATTTCAACCGTATCAGATTTAAAAGCCATGACTTCATTTGCATGCTGACTTTAAGCATGTCCATAGCAATGCATAACCCATTAGCCTTTCCCATGAAATCCGTAACATCCGTAGTCCTGTTGAATGTTATGCAGTGAATGACCCTCCCTCCTTCCTCTCCACCCTCAGGTTTATAATGCATGCTTGATGTGTACAGTAATGACCTTTGGTCAGACTGCCTGTGACAACAGATAAGGCCTTCCTGAAGCTACAGAGTGGCTCCTGCTGGAAGCTGTGCACGTTCGTCCCAGAAAACACCTCAACTCTATGGGAACGCTGAGTTTGCCGTGTTGCTAGTTAATTAGTGAGCCTCCTCAATCCGGAACTGAGCCAGTGAATGTTTCACTGCATGCTTTGTAGAAAACCTTCACAAGGACCAATTCCACTTTTGCTGACAGCTTATACAATTACACATTTATATATATGAGAATTTGCTGAAGCATTTCAAGTTGGGATTCAAACCTGCACCATACTGGTTACATGTTCCTTCTACACCTCATTGCCTGGTGTAGCTATCCCTTGCTGTGAGTAGAAATGTGGTTGAACTGCCTATGTTTGATCACAGCCTAGCTACACAATATATCTACACTGAATTGTGCTGTTTGCTGGATTTAGATTAAAACATGGCAGTGGTGGGGTGGACTGTAGGTAAAGGCCTATGCTCTGAGGATCCTGTCTAGCGCCACCCAGAGAGATGGAGCCAGGGTCAGACGACACTAGACGCAACATTCTCACATACCTGTATCTCAAACCCCAAATAAGGGACAGGTTAATAATGTCTCAGATGTAAACAGAAAGGAAGTATTATTGAAGAAGGAATACAGGATCACTACACAGGAAGAGCTGGACAGCAAAGAGGAATTGAGCTTGCCTCTGGGTAAAACCACAGGTAGCAATGTTTAGCATCCAAAATGCAGAACTTCCTGGTGACAAGCGTGTGTTTAACTGAGATAAGTATGAAAGCACCACAGGGGAGAGCGTTTGCTTTGTCACACTCTTGTCTCTTACCTAATAGGAAATGCCCACTGTGTTCTGATTAAGCAGGCGAGTCATCCGCTGCTGTTGTAGATACATTATCTCAGTTAATATCACGGCCTGCGGCTAACAAACAGGCTAGCCCAATGAATCCACCACATTTTCTGAAGCCTCCTCACTGCTTACACGCAAACGGTTGCGAACTGGCTGCGTTAGTCGGGTAATACCGGTAGCTCCCCAGCTTTGCCCTCATACGAGTGTGGTAATGTAGGTCTCTGCCTTAAAAATATATCGGCAGCAACTCAGTGGAATTCAGTGCTGTTGCCCTATAACATCAGTCTCTTCCGTGTGTGTGTCTCTCTCTCTGGGAAGGGGACGGCTGGTACGAGCTTCCAGTAAACATTTGCGGCGCTTGTAATAATTTACTGCGGTAACTGCATGGTTATTACCGAACTTTAAACCATTACACTGTCACCGTATGGTACGCAGGTACTGCTGGCCATTATCCAAACGCGTGATGATGCCTTCGCCCAATGTACAGCGTTAAGGATACGCTGGCTCTTTTTCCCCATGGTTTCCTGGGGTCCTATGACAGTTTTACCACACTGTTTAGACAGGGGAGGGGGGGTTGAGGCTTGCAGCTGTTGTGTGTTGAGGTTGAAACGCGCGTAATGTCATTACGTGGCTCTACAGTTAGACTTAGCAATTGAACAAGATCAGGTATAGTTTACAAGGACATGGACACAGAGCATCTAGCTAACACTAAACATTCCCTGTATCCTTACAGGATTTTTAACGCTATACCTGTCGAACACGAACGTGAAGCGCAAATGTACACTGTTTCCCGACAGCCAGCTGATATATTAGCCATAGCCATAAAAGAAATTATCTCGCTACCCGCGTTTCAGTCTGACCTGACAGTAGATTTCCCCTCAACAGCACTGAAATACAGCAAAGAATGTCTGATATGCTCGTATAAACAAATTGTTCGAGGGCTGATCTTAAAATTTTGTCACACAGTCGTCATTCCCCGGACGGCTCAACTCGCTACTACGTTATCTTAGCAGGCTAACGCCTATTAGCGCTAGAGATGGATGCATGGATGGATGGTGTAAACCATTTGCGGGCTAGCTGACTTGTTAGCTGTATGTGGACACCTTGGCATCGCAAGTGCCATCTCCCCAACGTTTACTGTCAAGGTGGCAAATTCTAGAAACCACCCAGCTAACTAGGAGGCTAGCCGAGCTACCGCACAGGTGATCTGCGAGCTACCTGGCGGACAGGAAACTGATCAAAGCAGTCTCCAATAGCTAGCTAGATTAGATAGTTATTGCTAGCTTCTATTTCATTTAATAACACCACATTTTGCCAGCTAACCTCCTTCCCTGCTCCCTCTTTCAAGTAAAGGTGTAAGAACTAGCTAGATCGCAACACAAGAAATCTCCACACAGAGCCAATGCTAGCTCTGACAACCCCTGTCAAACTGCTCTACTGCTGGCTACGCTAATTGTGCTAGCTAATAGCTAGCTATCGCGTGTGAAATGTCAATCAGACATTGAGCAAGATGTATATGAAAATATTAATTTCACCCACCTGATTATAATAAATACATCTTACTGGTGACCTCTTGACAGCAGACGGTATAAATGACCACTTTTTATCCTCGTTATGCTGTTCCGAGTCGCTCCGGGGTGACACATCAACAAATATGGCTGCGGCATGGGGAAGCAGCTGCCCGTTGGCCAGCCAATGAAAAGCGGGCGCCCTGCAAGCTAGCCAATAATAATGGGGGATTTGAGTGACATCATCATTTAAAGGGCAACCCCGCTGGAGGTGTCTTTGCGCCTTTGGGCGCTGCTGTCCTGCACCTGTGAGCTCCGGGTCTGCCGCAGTGCACAGCACAACCTGAAGGTTTTGTTTCAAATCCCGTCAAGGGACTGCCGTTGTATGTTGTATGAAGATCCTTAACCGAAACAGAATCGGTGAATACCCGGCTATATCACACATAGTTCGATTAAAAAAACAACTGAGTTTCAAGGATAAGAGCATCTACAAAGCAAATTAATGGCGGCAAGGTGTCTGAGGACACCTATCTTCAGTGACATTGAATGACAACAATAACAATATTCCCTAGTCGACTGTCTGGTACATTTCAGTATTGTTGTTCAAAAATATTTAGCAATTATTTCATGTTTAAAGGGAATGTTGACGACACAAACCAAAAGATGTTTGAAAAAAATTAAAACGTGGTAGCATTACAATGATGCCATAGTTTTATCATGTTATTACCATTTTATCCGAAAATGTAAAGTGCAACCAATGTCTCTTCAAAATGTTCACAATGTGCTACGAGGCACTATGTTTTATTAAAATTCTTATTGAATCTTACTCATCATGTTTCATCGTCTTTCTGCCTGAAGAAACAACTCTACTACCTTTGTACCGTACCGTCTTGATATTAACCGACAACAGCTGCGCGCTACCAATTGGTAACTTTTCAAAATTTCAAATCCCTCCATGACTTTAAACACTGCGCCATGGCGTTCCAGATGCTTCTCTAAGATATCTCAAAGTCTCTAAGACTTTATTCCTGTTAACTTCAAGCACATGCATATTTTTGTTACGGTTTATATTTATAGCTTCTTCTGATAAGCTCTATTTTACTTTTTTGTGATTTTTTTTGAGTAATAGTCCAAAGATTGCTGGTTCAATTCCCAGCTGGGGCGCTGCTGTTGTATCCATGGGCAAGATAAGTTAAAGTTGCTCCAGTAAATGCCTAGCTGTATAACATGGTTAACATGTACAAATTATAAGCTATGTAAGTTTCTCTGTATAAGACTGTACCTATAAATATGATCAGTCGGTATATGAAGTCAGACTATAAGTGGGCTTTCATTAGCGTTTTTTCTCTCTCAGAAAAGCGTCGGCTCTGTCAGTGGCAACGCCAAAATCTAGCGAGACCGTACCGACAATTGGGAGGCCAATTGGCAGGTGATTTGATTTCATTAACTTACTGGGCATGCGCAGACACATGATTCTATAACTAGGAAAACTAACGGCCACGTGTTGCAGCGCAATAGGTATAAGTACGGTGTAAAACATTACTCTGTAATTTCTACCACAATATATTATACTAGCTTTCTCGTATGAGACCTAATCTGCAAAGAATGATTTCCATGCCGTTGTAGGAAGTTGGCGATAGCTAACATTAACTAGGTTGGTTTTCGTCTGTCATCGCGCAAGCCTAGCTAGTTAGCAGCACAATAATTCTTGGTAAATTTAAAAAGACGAACACACATTGTTGGGTATGATGCTAACAAAACAGTAATAAGTAAGCTGCCTTTATGTTTGAAGTCAGGAAAGTATGCTAGCTCGTTAGTTAATTGGCGGTATTTAGATTACTAGAGCGAGTTGGCTTACCAGTTTCTCTAAATTAGTTTGATTTAACTATCTAGTTGAGCTTCATGCTGTTGCTACAGCTAGCATTGTTTTTTAAGTACAGGCCAAGATTAATTAACTCTGCCGCACAGTCGTGGCAACACTGCCACCATTTGGGTACTGTCACACGATCAGTCTACTTTATTGCAGAAAATCTATAAAATGCATTTTCAGGCTGCAGAATGTCAATAATTGTCTAACTTTGAAGTGTGCAGTCCTGTGTCAGACAGCTTTTTGTCCGTCGGCTTAGATCATGGACAGCGGCTTCCCCCAGGCCTTGGTGCGGCCGAATCTCCCGCTGCGAAGACCTGCGACGCCCCGCGGTGCCGTACCGAGGATCATCTCGCCTCCGTTCGGGGAGAGGAGGACAGCGCTGGATGATGCGGTTACACCGGGAGACGCAGCCGTTCTCGGTAAAAATGTGCATTGACAGCAGATGAATGGAGATTTGCTTATGCATATGTTCGTTTTGTTACTTGTTTTGGAACATTGAGAAATTTAAAGTTGGTCGTCGAGATGGCTATACTCAACCACCACCATCAGTTTGACGCATTCTTTGCATCAGCCTATAATGAAATTTAACATTTTACAGGAAACTTGTAATGGGCTGTTGTCGTTATTTACATATTGTCAGACGTGTGAAATATAAATGTCATGTAAACGAAGGGTGTTTGCATTAGAACTGTGGGTAATACGACCAGCTGATACAATCGGTGTCAATGAAGGGTTGTCTTAAATTACGTAGGCCTGTAAAATAATACTTTTTTCTTTATTTTAGCTTCAAAAATGGACAGCGATGGGAAGGGAAACGGGCCCATGGCTAGCGGCGAGCGTCCCTCTGTAAGTGCTGGTGCATGTATTTGTAACGTGCAGCTGTGATTTTTGAAAAAGGTTCAAGAAGGCAAACAAGGATTCTGGGTGCTGCCGTGTTGGAATTAAGAGCTGTGTTATTCTTTAACAGGTAAATATCACTTCCAATTGCTAGTTTAGAATTCAAGTCAGATTTCCACTGTGTTTAGTACCATATCTCTGTCTGGTATTTGACCAGGGTGTTTCAGATTGGACAGCTATGGATGAAAACAGAACGCTCCTAAAAAAAAGTCATCCATGCTTCAGTGCAGGAGTGTTGGAAATGTACAGTTTGCAGCAATGTTAGAGACAACAACCATAATGGACCATTTAAACAGTTGATGGATGAATTGCATTGCAGCTGAAAGTAGGCAATATGGTCATTTCTACTCAGTGTATATAATACAAACATTGGGTCCATTTACAGTTGGGCTCTAATGGAACTTTATTCACTTCAAAGTCAGACAAGGAGCACCGAGGTGATTTTTGTTGTTCTGCCAAGGTATGAAAGCAAAAATCAGAGTAGGATCGTGGGTAAAGAAACCTAAGCACTCAAAAATAAAGGCAGCAAATATCTTTGAATTGAAGTGATTATTCATTAATATGTGAATCATTTGATGCAAGCCTGTTGATGGTGCTGAGATGCACATACCTGCTTCCCTTAAGCCATTCGCAGGGATCGCTGAGGTTGGGTTGCGACGTTGATCATTAGTCGGGAGGCTGGTGAGGGGGGAAGTGATTTACCTGTTGGAAGTGTGTTGGATGTCATGTTTTCATGGGTCATAATTTTGCTGTTTTTGCCCCGGCAGAGGATGACCCCCGAGTTGGCTTCAGCAGCCCCTGTGAGGCTGTGTAACTACTGCAGTCAGCAAGGTGTGTTTGATTCTGCGCTCACACTCTCACACTGGAACACCTGCACGCAGTGTGTGTATGTCCACCGCATGCAGTGCCAGTCTGATTGTCTCATTTCCTCTTGTGTTTTTGTATTATTACACCTTATTCTTACACATTTGTTTTGCTAGTGCGGCTTAAAGGAAGGTTGGCATTTGACCTGCTGGATGTTCTCACTTTTAATAAAGATTTTTGAGATTTTTTGCATTTTATTACTCAACATACCATTATGGGTTTGTTCCAGCGCATGTGTTGAATTGCGTGTTTAGTTTGCAGAGTGGTGATAAATTCACTGTTAAAAACACCTGAGTTGCAGGTAGAGTCTACAGCACAGACCCACATTTGAGTCTGAGCTGCATCATTCAGCAGCAGTACCCTGCATCCTTAAATACCGAGTTTGCTTAATATGTGGTGGGTTTCATGGCTCTTTGTCTTTTTTCCCCTGTGGCACCCTCTAGTGGCAAGTGAGATGGCTTGCAAGTCAAGTAGAAGCTATCGCAAGAGATGCACCAGCTCTCTAATCAGCATGCGTTTTGATAGGATGTGCTGTTGGACTTGCACTGTGATGCACTCACATGCAACCAGTGACACTATCACAAGATCACATTTGTCTTGCTTCGGTGCTCCTACATGAGCCTGGGGGGTGATGAAGAGGCTGTAATACCATTGGCAATTCCAATTCAGGGAATCGATAAATTAGTAACAATAATAATGAGACAGGTGCTTGAGAGCTAATCTGCATGATCCTCTATGTTGAGCATTGATGTCTTAGTGCTAGAAGTGCCCCCATGGTTCATTGGTTTCCCGCATGTCCTTTAAATCACCAGTGGACAGCTTTTAGGTTCGTCTAGCACTGGGCTGATTCATTGGATCTTTGCTCTGAGTTGTTCACCAGTGGACATGCCTGCTGGCTGATTAGTTCTCAGCGCATTGCTGTTTAGTTCAGCGGTTGATATGTTTCAGGGAACCTGCGGTGCTCGCGCTGCAGGAGGACCTATTACTGCTCAGTGGCATGTCAGACGGAGGACTGGAAGGCCCACAGACACGTGTGCAAGCTGTTCGCGCTCAACGTCACCGCCAGGTAACCCAGGGAAATGGGATGCAGGCCTGCGATGACCTGTGTAGAGGAGCCCAGGTGTGAACTTGAGAGGGGAAAGAGCCGGCCCTGAGGACCGCTTTCAGAACGGGGGTCTCTGAGCAGCAGCCACATAGGTCACTGACCTTTATTCTGTGGATGGGCTAATTTGATACTCCCGACTGGCCATTAGCCCATCCAGGTAATATAAAGACTCAGTGGATCTGTGCATTCAGAAGCTTTGCAAAATGTCTTCAGTCCTCAAAGTGGGGTTTCATATCAGCCAATCCCCAGAGATTTGATTGGATTGAGTAGTTTGTCATCTTGGCATCTCTTTCTCTTGTTTTTTGAAAAGCAATAAATCTCAGGAACCCTTCCCATCCCCTGCTGGAGGTGGACCTAGGTCTCCAGTCTCTATGGTAATGATGCTATACTTGTTGAGTTGGTTGCATGGAAGCGGAACTTTAGCTCCGACTGAAGTTGCTTCAGAACAGTCTGCTGTTTAAGTCAGATTTTTCAAACTACTTTAGAATTGTCTGTGAGAGGACAGTGTTTGCCTTCATCTAATCACAGAAGTGAAAACAATTTCAGTGCCATGATAACATTTGAGATTTCAGACAAAATAAAAATGTTTAGGATAACAATGCTACATTTCAACATCCAGCGAAATGATTTGAAGTATAATAAAAATCTTCTGAAATTGTGCGCCAGTTAAGTATTTTGTCTCCTTTAGTTTTGGTGATGTTGGCTGTTGCTGACAGGTGTCGTATACCTGTCCCTCCTGACAGGTGGATCCGGGTGCCGCTGTGCAGCTCAGGAGGGTGTACCTGCACGAGCTGCCCAAGAACACGGTCACGAAAGGAGCAGAGCTGCAGGTACGGCCGTGGTCACGACGCTGTGTTAACGACGGTGCTGATCTGTGCTCTGCGGAGATTTGCTTGCGAATCAGAGACAGTGGATTAGCCCTGAGAACACATGAATGGACTGAGCCACTAAAGGAAAACAAACAAGAAAAAGGAGCTTCTCTCCCCCTTGTGATGGAACTGTGGAACTTCAGCTCTGCATTCTGTATGAGTTACATAGTAATACTGTGATGAATCAAATGGACTGTGCTGTGGATTCTCATATGGACATTGGAGAAATAGACTTGTTGCAGTTAAATGATTTGTCCTTTCCTTGTCCTTGCATTAGAGTGGGGAAAGGTCAGGAGCTGGAGTCAGAGGGTGACATTCTTGGAGAGGAAAATGTAGATTTCTAAATTAAGTGCCTACTTAATACTAAGGTAGAGAAGGGCATGTGTTAGTACATTTCTGATTGTGACCCCTGGCTTCTGTAATTCGTTCACTGTGTTTGATGTCGAAGTCCTCAGTGGTAATGGTGTGGGAGGCTTTTGGAATGGATTGATGATGGAAAATCACACACTTTTTAAAAAAATGTCATTTTTTTTTCTTTTTTTCACAGCAAACTAAGTTTGTTTCTCACTATCTTGATGTCAAAGTGTAGCAAAGTCAGTGTGCTGCTGTTAACTACCTGGCTAACTCACTGGCATTTCCATAAAGCCCTGTGCTAAATGTTGAGTAGTATTCACTGCTGAGTGTCCACAAGTGTGTGTCTGTATGCAGATGCAAATTAAATATGTCATGTCTCAGTGTAAAAGTATATAAGCAGCCCAATATCATGGGAATTTGACTAATACAGCAATAAAAGTTATCCTTAAATAATTCATCCATAAATCATTGGAAAATATAAATCTGACCTGAGTGGGAACTGTTTTTGGCCTCCGTGATGAATCAATGATGCCTGGCTTCTTCAGGCCTCTGATGGATTAACAGTGTCTGTCTTTGTCAGGCCTCTGTGGTGGAGCTGAGGAACCCTGGAAAGTTCTTTGTTCATGTCCAGACGGTGAAGATGATGGAATCTCTGTGGGCGGTAACCATGGCGCTGCAGAAGACCTACACCTGTTCGCCTGGCACAGACTACATGCCAGACTATGGGGAGGTCTGTGCCGTCAGATACTCCCAGGACCAGGTCGGTGCATGCACCCACCAACAGGGGGCGGGCATGTGTACGGTCAGTGAGGATGAGTTTCATACAGTGCTCTGCTGTGATAACTGGCCATCCTGTTACACATACATGATACAGCACTGGGCATATAGCTTCCCGTTATGGACAGTGAACCTCCATCATTCAGATAGCAGCAGGAACATGTTAAATGTCATTTAAAAAGTAGTGTGGTTGGAGCTGTGCTCAAATCTCGGGATAAGCAGAAATAAGGGAAACGAACCCCCCATTCCTCCCCGACATTTGCACAGAAATGGTACCGAGGTGCGGTGCAGTCTGCAGATGCTAATTACAAAACCGCCAGTGTTTTGTACATTGACTTTGGGAACGAGGAGGTCGTGACCCTGGAGAGGATACGGCCGCTGCCCGTGACTGTGGATGCCCTGCCGCCATGTGTAAGTCGCCCTGAAACCAGCAAAACGAGAGTTCCAGTGGCAGTAATACAGAGCTGTGATATTGAGTAATATTATTGTTATTGTTACTATTGTAGGTATTTTATTCCACTGTTTGTCTTGACAAGAAACAAACTGCTTAACTACAAGCCTTGTAAAATGGCTGTTGATGCAGGCCTCTGGCTGTGAAATGTTAGCTGTAATGACGTGTGCTGGCCTGAGGGTGGGGTGGCGCTGTTGCCTCTGTGTGCTGTGAGCAGGCGGTGTCGTGCCGGGTGGCGGGCGTGGCCGCTGTGACGGGCAGCTGGACGGAGGAGTGCTGCATCGCCGTGCGGCAGCTGGTGGTGGGGAGGACGCTGACGCTGACCGTGGAGGACGTGCTGGAGGGCGGAGCCGTCTGGGCCGTGGACGTGGGGCTGCCCGCCATCGGTAAGACCAGGGCGACCGTCCCTGAGAGCGGAATTGCAGGCGGGTAGTTGTGTTGTGCTGGTGTCCTGGTCCTGGATGGCAGCTTTGCTGCAGGCTCTAGCAAGACATGGATCAGGGGTTGCGGCCCTCCAGGGCCAGGGAAGGGTAGCCCTGCAGGCACTGCGGCCCTCCAGGACCAGAGTAGAGTAGAGTGTGTAGAGAGTCCAGACAGTATGAGAAAGTAATATATTCACCAGTGCTCCACTGCTGTTACTGATGTCAGAATTGCACAGACAGAGATGGGTCACTCAGTCAGTTTGGGCTCACATGGTCCTTAGCAGCAGAAGTGCCCCTCCCTCCTCATGAATATTCATGAAGTGGGTATGATTGGAGAGGCAATCTAGGTGTTGATGGCATTCTCCACACCATGGCTCCTAATGCACCGACTACCTGCCAGCATTGGCTTAAATCTCTAAACCCAGGCTCAGCCGTCTGAACAGAATAGCTTATTGACAGTGTCATTGTTTGAGGTGCTGTAATTGGCTCTTAGAGTCGATATGGAGAAGCGGGGCCGAAGCCGATGTAGCTCGTATCTAACCCTGAGAGTGCCGGCCTCCGCAGGTTCCATGTGCTGATGCCTGTTCGCTGGGCACCTGCGTTGGCCCTTTGAGTGTGCGTGGCAGGTTAGCTGTAGGGTGGCTCACGTGGACGTCCTCAGAAGGGAAGAGGAGGGTGTGGTGCTGCTGAATTTGGGGAAACTGCTCTTCACAGGAAAGAAGCTGAGCACTTTCCTGGTGGAGCAGGGCTACGGTGTGGAGGAGTCCAGCGGAGCAGCCGGTCCCAACGATCAGGACGTCGGTAAGGTCGTGACCCCACTCGCACGAGCTGCGTTGGTTTTAAACGCGTTGGTTGTGTGTTTTAGTGTTTTATGTCAGAATTCACCATGCTTCTCCCTGAAACGCCTCACACTGAACCCTTCTCTGTCTGTCAGTTTGAAAAATCCCTCAGAGATGGCCAGACATTGAGCAATAAGGCACTGATTGGCTGATCTAGCTAGCTGTGGAAAATCCGTATTCTTGCACACCATGAGAGATTTGTTAAACATTATGATGATGAGTGAGGGGAAATGGGTAGGCAGAGGCAACCTTACCAGGAGCGTCCTACTGGGGGGGGGCATGGAAACCTCTTGAGAAATAGCAAGAGGTGGGTCTGTGAGGGGGCAGCAGTGTGGAGTAGTAGTAAGGAGCAGGGGCTTGCAACCAAAAGGTTGCTGGTTCAATTCCCCACTGGGATGCCGCTGTACCCCTGAGCAAGGTATTTAACCCACAGTTGCCTCAGTAAATATCCAGCTGTATAAATTGATAAAACTGTAACCTATTGCATGGAAGTTACTCTGGATGAGAGCGTCAGCTAAATGCCAATAATGTAATGTAACGTGAGGACCGAGCACCCTGCACCCTGCGAGCACCCTGCGAAAGTCACCTCAGCTGTGTGACGCTGGTGTGGGCCGTGTACTGTGGAAAACGGGAGCTGTGTTTGTGTGTCAGGACGAGTGCGCTCACTGCTCTCTTCAGTGCGCAGCCTGTGCAGAGTAACGCAGCGGGGGGCGGATCTCTGTTCCAGACTCCATACTGAGCGCGGCGCTGGAGAACTTCAGGCGGTCGTCGGAGGGCAGGAGCGAGACGATGGGGGCCCCGCCCCCTGAGCCTCTCACCCAGGGTGTGGGCGACTGCTTCTCCGCCATGGTGACGCACCTGCAGTCCCCCGCCGAGATCATCTGCCAGAAGGTGGACAACGCCCGTGAGTACGAGCTCTCTGATTGGCTGCATTATGGCTCTCTGCGCTCTGATTGGGTGCTGTGGGTGTCTTTGAGCTGCAAATGGCTCTGGTTTGCCACTCTTCCACTGGATACAGCTGATGACTGCACGTCACTGTGCAGTTTGAGTCGGTGATATGTTTTTGAGCTGTTGGATCACCTCTCTTTCCATTGGCTGCTCTTCCTCTGAGCTCTCTGATTGGCTGCTCAGTCTTTGAGCTCTGAACACCATATGGGAAACTTTGTTGAATGTTGTTGGTAAGGCCTCTGTGTCTCAGATTCCAGTGTTTCTGAGAAGGTGTGTCCTGAACAGGTGAGATTCAGGAGCTGCAGGTGAAACTGAGGGAGCACTGTGCTCAGACACCAGCCAGCGAGGACTTCAGACCTGCCCCTGGGACAGTGTGCTGCGCCCAGTTCTCAGGTACTGCAGTAAAAACCTCACAGGTAATGGAATATTGCCCATTCCCAGTTTTGAGAAGACAGACACATTGTTACTGGTACCAGCCTCACTCTCCATAGCGATGGATGCCATCCTCTGGCTCCATAGCAACCGGTACCAGCCTCTCTCTGCCTACTTTCTGCAGAGGACCAGCAGTGGTATAGAGCCACAGTTCTGGGCTATTCGTCAGAGACCAGGGTGTGCGTGGGGTACATTGACTTTGGGAATTCAGAGGAGGTGGAACTGAGTCACCTGCGGCCCCTCAGTGCAGATCTCCTGGCATTACCCATGCAGGCCATCCCCTGTGCCCTGGCAGGTGAGCCTCTGACTCCACCTAGCACACCTGTGTCACATGACCCTGCCCACTGCTCCTCTCTCATTGCTGTATCCACTGTTCCCTCTGGCACATGACCCTGCCAGAGCTCCTGTGTCACATGACCCTGCCCACGGTTTCTTCTGTCACATGACCCTGCCAGAGCTCCTGTGTCACATGACCCTGCCCACTGTTTCTTCTGTCACATGACCCTGCCTGAGCCCCTGTCTGTCACATGACGTGTTCCCCCTGTCTTGGCTGTTGGATTTCAGGGGTAAGGCCTGTTTCGGATGCGTGGAGCAGTGAGGCAAGCCTGATGCTAAAGAGGCTGGTGTGTAACAGATTCGTGCGTGTGGAGATCCTGGGGGAGAGGGAGGGCACAGCGCTGGTGACGCTGACGGACGAGTTCAGCGACCCTCAGACCAGCGTAGCGGACCTGCTCATCAGCAGCGACCACGCCCTCCCCGCCGACACCCTCGCCCCGCAGCCAGACGCACCCCAGAGAGCAGGGAAATCTGCCAGTGAGAAATACCTCTTTACCTGCAGTAATGTAGCTGTTGACAGAAATGTCTCTCTTGACTCTTGTACACCTGGGCTATAAAATCTGTATTTGGCGGCAGCCTGGCTCTGTGATTAGGGAGGCAGACCTGTTCCCAGTATGCAGGTTTGAATCCTAGAGCACCACTGTTGTGCCCTGGAGCCAGGTACTTTGCATGACATTCATGTGGTCCCCCTCCTGGATTTAAGGTGGACTGGAGATAATATGTTGCCTCTTTTACTGCAGTATCCAACCCCCCTGTGACCAAGTTGGAGTGGTCATGCGCTGAGCTGCCCTGTGATGGCCAGAAGGTGGCGCTGTTGGTCAGCGTGATAGAGACCCCGGGCGAGTTTTACTGTCATCAGTATAATGCTGAAGGTAGCCTGACACTCGAGTGCACTGTCACCCTGAAGGCCTTCATACAGACAGGATCCCCGTGTGGGCCAGAAATGATTCTGAATAATAAAAAACAGCGGACAGCTGGATAACATCCTATATGATCCACATCCTCTGAGTCTTACTGTTTCTTTAACTGCTTTCTGAAATGACAACAGGCTACACCTCTACTGAACAGCAGGGTCAGCTTACAGTCAGAGCTGCTGTGCAGTGATGGCAGTGTTAATATCAGAGAGAGGACTCTTGGGAAAGGAGGGAAGAGGAGTCCAGGTTCCGGCCGTGTCTGTCAGAGGGCTGCTTTGCGTGTGTCTGAGTGCTGGGTTGTGTTTGCAGATGTCCGCACCCTTGCGGAGCTCTCGGCTGAGATGCAGAAGCACTGCCAGGCCGAGGGTGCTGCCTTCACCCCCACCGTGGGAGAGCCATGCTGCGCCGTGTTCCCAGGTGAGGATCGGTGGATAGGACCGCCTCAGAGGGACAGATGATCAGTGGAGCTCTACCTAAAGTCCCGCACTCCTTGTGACTCCTTGGACATTCTGTGTCTTCTTGCAGTGAGAGGCGGGGGGAGGGTGAAAGCAGGATTTGATCATTTATGTATCTGAATAGTAGTTTTCTGAATATTTCAGTATGGAGCTGTAGAATTTTCCAGAGAGCAGTGGAAGTGCGCATCCCTGCTGTGGTCATCAGCACGGTCTCCTGACAGAGACGTGGGTGTGTTTGGTGGCGTGTGCACGGAGCGGAGCATGGTGACCACGGTAACCTCTGGTTGTGACAGGTGATGGGTCCTGGTACCGGGGTGTGGTGCTGGGTCTGGCGGCGGACGGGAAGGCCACGGTGTTTTTCGCGGACTATGGCAACACCAGCAACGTGGAGCAGACTCGCCTCCGGGCTATCGTACCCAAGCTGCTCAGCCACCCCTTTCAGGCTGTCCGCTGCTGGCTGGCAGGTACCTCACACATACACACTTGTGTGTGTGTGTGTGTGTGTGTGTGTGTGTGTGTGTGTGTTAGCATGCTTCAGACATGTCTGTATAACACCATGTTATCTCAAACTCTAAGGAAAAGTCAAATTGATTTTAACTACAAATTGATGTTGAGTTCATCAGCTGCAGGTTTCAATAGTCTTTAGATAATCTTGAGCTACTCACTCAAAAAGCATTGATTTGGATGCACTGCAAGGTTTTGTCACCAGAGGTCACTGCAAAACCTGCGTCTGCCACCAAGTCCGTCTTTTTGCGAGCAAATAGAAAAGTTTATCTTATAACCTTTATAATGTGTAGTTGATATAATGATTCTTTTAAAGTGTATAATTGTAATCTAAGAATGGCCTCCCCCCCACCCCCCCAACCTGTCCGCTGCCCAGGTGTGGAGCCGCTGGAGGGCCGGTGGGGGTGGAGGTGGTCCGCAGGTTTCGGGAGCTGACCGTGGGCCAGCAGGTGCAGGGCCGAGTGCTCTCCATCACTGACAGGGGCTTCGGGGTGGAGCTGGTGAGCAACGGCCAGAACATCGCCGCCCTGCTGGTGGCTAAGAAACTGGCCAGAGTCAGCGGAGAGCAGGGGCTCTCTGTGGCTGCGCTGGAGGCGGCAGGTGACGCAGGTGAGCCCTTCGGCCCCGCCCAGCCTTACTCAAAACCTCCAGCAGGGAGCAGGGGTATTTTATGGATAGGGGAGTGACTTTGACACTGGAAGGCTGGAGGTTTGAGTCCTTGGTAAATGGTTAGACGTGGCAGTTAAGGCGTGGGGAAGGCGTATTTCTTTACCTGAATTTCATCAGTAAAAACTCTGTGGTAAATGTCATGTCGATGACGGTCAATCAATTCCTTCCCATCATATAAAGGGGAGATGGATGGTATCTGTGGGATGTTGCTAGCTGATATTAACAGAGCGTGTGTAACAGAAGTATTTTTAGGAAGTATTTAGGAAATACTTTAGGAATGTAATAACCGGGTTTGTCTGTGGTCAGTGAGGTCAAAGTGAGTCAAACTGTAATGATTGGGTCTGCTTTTCTACCCTCTGTCGTGTGTGTTATTTGGCTTATCTTTCCACCAGGGGGCACTTTTTCTCTGGATTGGAAGACTGTTCAGTTGCCGCTAAACAAGACGTTCCAGCCTCGTGCAGCAGCAGTGATAAGCCCCAGCCTGTTCTACCTGCTGAGGGAGGATACCGAAGGTGAGGAGTGTACACACACGCACACGCACAGACACGCATGCACACATACACACATGCACGCACACACACACGTACATGCACTTTTACAGACTTTTGACAGACTGGCACTTTCAGTGTATTGTAGAGGGAAGCATCAATCCCAGATTTTGTTTTGCCAAATATGAATTGATATACTAATTTTCTTGCCTGTTGCGTATTGGTCAAAATCCTGAGGAGTTTTTTGTATGTGTCTGTCTGCCTGACTGTCTGTCTGTCTCAGACAAGGGGAAGCTCCAGGCGCTGATGGTGGATCTTGCAGCTTACTGCAGCAGGCATCGTAAAGCACCCACCTCGAACCCTGAGCCCGGGGCTGCGTGCTGTGCCCAGCTCTCAGGTACAGAACCACACCTCAGATACACACACCTGTGTGCTCGGAGCGGGCCTAAACCACAGAACCACACTCAGAGTGGGCGCACTGGAATGTGATCAGCATAGCTGCCATGTCAGTGGTTCTCCGGGCCTGGCTCTGTCAGGACCGTGCAGCTGGGATGATGATTATTGACGTTCAGGTGAAACATGTCAGTGTGAGGTCAGTGAGCATGCAAGAGTAAGAACATTAACAATAATAAGAGTACCAGTAACTTCACCAGTACTTCTGTTATAGATGACCTACTGTATAGGCATTCAGACAATAGGTCAAGAACACAACACAGCCTCTTATTTGGTTAGTTAACAATATTGCTCCAAAATATTAAAGGGACATAGACAATCTGAGTGCGCCTATATCACCATATTAGATGAAGATAGTGTAAAGTGAGGCCTTCCCATACACACACATACATGCGCACATGCTTACTATCTCAGATGGATTAAGTGTGCCGAACTGTTTCACCCATGTGTGGTAGAAGTCTCTCTGTCTCACTGGTATAAGTGAGCTGCTGATTGATTCCTGAAGGGGGCAGCAGAGAGTTGATTGTTTTACCTTACTCACCCCGGCTAAAGAGCTCTAGGTGCACGTGTTACAGTTTATGGTTATGGATGCAGGACATTGTGTAAGCTTTTACCCTATAATGGATAATGTTTATTATTACATTGACATTTCCTATGTTATGGGTGTCTGGCATTGTTAGGATTTGGTCTGTCTATACCAGATAATGCTTCCTGTGTTGGCATTTGTTCTTATGGCATTTCTGGCTCAAAGTACTGCAGTCTTTTTTATTTTGTTTTGTTATTTTTCTCCCCCAAGTCAGTCATGTTAATCATGGCAGTCCTTGTGTTGCTAATGCTGAAGCACTTTGCTCTCTTCCTCCCTGAGACAGTTTGCTGCACACGCTGTGTGCCGTGATCACAGCCACGCCGCGGGTGTGTAATTAGACGGTAGTGGGGGGATCACCAGCCCTTGCGGAGGAATTCGGTTAAAGCCGGCAATTTGGCGTCTGCAGCGTAATAATTACACGCTGAGCGTCTGCCGCTGTGCTTTCAGTCTCGTAACCACAGTGCGTTCCAGAGAGCGTCCCTGTCCAGCCGTGTGCATTCCAGCGCACAGGTAGCGACAAGACCCTGTGTAACTGTGTCATCTGCTGCTGTGTGCAAGAGCAGAGTGTCCTCCCAGCCACCAGAGAGCGCCATACCATGTGCACCCTCACGGCAGCCTGGGAGGGTAGGAACATGAAGGTGGGCTGTGGTACTGGTGTTAACGCCCATGTGGAAGGTAATTGGCTATATGAATTGCGCAGGAGGGATGTGATTCTAAATGTGTCCTGTCACCCTGGTAATGGTGCTACTGGAGCTGCCAGTGGTGCTACCTGAGCTGGTAATGATGCTGGTTACCTTGGCAGTGGTGCTGGCTGCCCTTATAATGGTGTTGGTTACTATGGCAGGGGCACTCTGTTTCAGGTGATAAGAAATGGTACCGGGCCGTCGTCCTGGAAACCACGGGCTCAGAAGCGGAGATTGTGTGTGCGGATTTTGGGATGGTGGAAAGGGTCCCGTTAACAAGCATCCTTCCCATCACGGAGCAACACCTGGCGCTACCTTTCCGGATCGTCAGGTGTGCACTTTCAGGTGAGGGTCACTGGCTGGCACTGGGTTTCATTTCACACTGTGAACAGCTGAATTAGAAGCCTGATAGAGTCCATGGGGATTAATGTCAGCGCTTTTGAAACTAAAGTTTTTTTTAGAATCTGAACTTTTTTAGTGTAATGTTTATATTTTATTAACTTACCCAAACTATACCATCACAGTGGTATACCAATTATCACGGTATATAATATCATAACACCCCCACGTACTCAAACCTACAGACACGCACACACACTCTCTCTCCCTCTCTCTCTCTCCCCCCATCTCTTGCTCTCTCTCCCTCTGTCTCTCCCTCCCTCCCCCTCTCTCTCTCCCTCTCCTTTTCTCTGAGAGGGGACGCTGGTTTGTGACAGTGCTCTCCCCCTGCAGGAAGGGAGCTGTTCCCTGCAGTGTGGCCTCAGGCAGCGCTGGAGCTGTTTGGGTCCCAGCTGAGAGGCGGGTTTCGAGCGTCGGTGGAGGGCTTTGACGGGACCTACAACCTCCTGGCCCTGTACGCCATCACCACGCAGGGTGGGGCCAGCGTCGGTCACATGGTCTTGGAGTGCCTGAGAAAACCTCTGAGGGAGGTCACCGAGCCCAAACACCACGGCCCAGACCCGACCGAGACCAGACCAGAACCCCAGGACCCGGAACCAGCCAAGGCCAGAGATCCAGATCCAGAAACTGCTGGTGTGTGCCTTTAAACAGCAGGGCTCTGACCCTCGACTCAAATGTAGATCTAGAGTTCATATCACAGGCCCCACAGGTGTCACAGTAAAGAGTGTTCAGTGTTTCCTCACAAGCTATTCACATAACAGTGAGTACCATATACCGTAGCAGCCATGTTTTCTGCCTTAAGAAAAAAAAAAAATTCCAAAGCCATTTATGAAAATCGACTTCTGCTGTAGATACTTCAGTGCTCTAAGGGTTTAAACAGTGCACCCCACCCCACCCCCACCCCCCACTCAGGCCATGTTGAAAGCCATATTTAATGAAATGTTCAGGATTGTATGCCTTTAAGACCCCACAGTTACAGCCAGTCACAGTTCACTTCTGTGTGCTGGATCTGGCTAAATCGATTGTCATGAATTTGGAGATTTAAGCTGATGCTGTCATTCTGTAGCTGATCTGCTTTTAATGAGTGAGTGCCTGACTGGTGTAAATCATACTCTCAGCACTGAGGGAAACCGCAGTGCCAAAGCAAAAGCTACTTTTCTGAGGGGAGGAGGAAATGGCAGGAAAGACCGAGTAATCTTTCCCTGGCAGCGTTCTGCTAGAAGAAGGTCTGATGTATGATTTTGGACATTGTTTTTGTTCATGAGGCCCCAGTTTTCCTCTCTAGCTCTCCCTCATGTGTGCTGGAAATAGGCCCTCCCTCCCTAAATATTAGGTAACCCCTAGTAACCCCTGCTCTAGATGGAAACTGACTGACCTGGTCTCTGAACCCAGGACCCTGTGGTAAATTTAGACATGAAATCCATGCCCTACATGCTTTTACCTGTGTGGCATTTGCAGTCAGTTGTGGAAAAACCTTTGTGGCCTTAGAATTAAGTCCTTTTATTGTGATGCTGTTTTTCAGCTGGAGAAATGTTTACTTTGGGGGAGGGAAAAGATATATTAACATCTCATTTCAGAGTGTGACGGCAAAACGTTGACGAAAAATGATGCAAAGATGGGGTTCAGCAAGGTGGAAACGGAGAGCACGGACCAATCGCAGCCCAGCACTGACCAAACCACCACTGAGGGTACGCCATTCCCGCCTGAAAACAATATGTGCGCTTTTTCTGAGGGGCTGAGAGAGAGAGACCACTCCGTGACTTGTGGCTCAGCGAGTACAGTCAAGGTTCGAAAGCCGACAGCACTGAGAAGAGGGCCAGGCTTCCTGAAGCCCAGAATGGGTGGAGCTGCGATATCTTGGCGGTCACTGACTGGTTTGAGCCAATCAAAACACTGTGCTCTCCATAGCAAAACACTGATTGGTTCAGTTCAGTCGATGATTGATAGCTCACAGTAGCTCTGCCCATTTTGGGGCTCCGGGTCGGTTCTCTTTGCCTGTGTAGCAGGGTGGAGTTGAGCAGTCAGACTGGAGGATGGGTGCCCCATTGCGCTACTGTGGAAAGTAACAGCCTCATTCTCTTTTTCCACAGCAACTCCGCCCATCCCAGAGGGAAAGTGCTGCTGCCGCCACCTGCTGCAAAGGTGCCGGAATCCTCCGTCACAGAAACGCCCCCGAATCCATGTGGCAGGGTGTCGCTGACACGGCATGCATGACCTCGTGGCTCTGTGATCACATCTCTACAGTATTGGGCCTCAGTTAAGGGCTTCAGTAATTTTATCTTTCTTTTGCAGATGGATCAGCTGGAGGAGCTGATCCTGCTGCTGATGAAGCACATGGGAGATCTGCCGAAGGGCAAATAGTTCTGCATGAAGGTCACTGCTCACTGTGACCAACAGGGCTACAATAGGTTTAAAACTGTACAGCCAATGAATGCTGTAACTGGAATGTGCATAGTTTGTTTTAAAGATTCTGGAAACCTGTGGCTGAAACTAGGAGCCTGCTTTACGAAGCCTCGGATCCTGTAAAAATGAAGCACCACAGCAAACAATGTTTCTGTTATTTGTATTTTTTGAGGTGGATTCTCTGGAATCAATGAGTGGTGTGTATTGTTAGTTATAGTGTCAGCTGTTTTATCAAACTGACATTTGATTGGTGTTCCATCCAGATCCAGTCCAATCATATCCTGGGTGGCATGCGAAGGGCATTTCTTCAGTTTACCCAGAAAGCATTGCAGTATCATTGGTGGGAACCACACTGTTGTTGAGTGTTTTCATTTCTCATCTGTTAAAAATATGTTCATTTAAGCAGCTTCACTTGCATCTAAAAGTTATTACTAAAGTTTGTGAAACCAGTGTTTGCCTCAGTCTGTGTGTTGAAGAAGCATTTGCTGGTGTGTGTACGCTACCTGTGAGGGTTTTATCACATATTCAGACAGGCAGGAAAGAATTTACACAAGGATATACACAAGGTGGTATTATTATTACTACTACTATTATATTTTAAGATCAACAGAAGCCTTTGGAAGTACTATCCCATGCACTTAAGTATTTATTGACATAAGGATTGTGTCACACTATCAAGGGTAGCCTACCTGATTATATAAATGCTAACTAAAATTAAGGCATTATTAGAAAATGACTACGGAAATATAACTATTGTAAACTGATGTTCATAGATGATTTCCTGTTTAAATGTCACCTTATATATTCGTTTGCGGGTTAATACCTTTGATCACTGCATGTTAATATAAACTGAGTGAATAAGGAGCGGCATTGTGCTGAGGTGAAGCCGTTCAAGGGCAATTTCGCTGTTATTACTCGGAGCGTATCCACAGTAACCAGCGTGCAGTGTCCTCGCTGTCACACTTGACAAAACACTTGAGCGTAAAACCCGGGACATAAAAGCGAGGGCTGGTCCCCCTCCGATGGGCCGATCCTGAATGAGGAGAAGAACAAAACCGGAGCGCGCACACAGTCACGCCCGTTCCGTGCGGAAGTGAAAGGCGAAAGGAGTTTCACTCCGCAAACCTGTAAGGCTCCGGGAGGCGCAAGAGAGGACTGCGCCTCGGTACCTGCTGTTGGTGTCTCCGGTCTGAACGCCCAGGAAAGAACGCGCAAGGTGGGTAGCGGAACACATCTCCGGTGATCACGGTTAGGTGGTAAATGTTTCATTACAGCGATCTGAGCGTTGCACACTGATTGGAAGATTAACAGGTTACTCTAACCGAGGACGCCAAAAGTGATGGAGCACTGATCGCAGATGGCTCAGGTAGTTTCGGAGGCTAGTTACCGTTAAATAGTGAGACCGCAAAACAAAACTCTTCCAGTCTCAAAAGGAGGGGATGTAGCACAAAAATGCTTACCACAGGAATGTTAAAACGGCTATATTACTTTTTCCATTCCTGTAACGTCGCTGTACAACTTATGTGGGCACTTTCAGTTTTGCACGTTATTTCCGAAATTTAAATATTTAACAAGCTTAGTATTATTCCTGATAGATGGAAATGACTTGTTAAACTCATGCTGATACTGAGGCATTAGCTTCTGGCAGTCGACATGGTGGCTGAACTGCGAGCACGTTTATTAACAACGACTCAAATGCAATTTTGCGATGGGATTGTGAGTCGAGAATGTTGTTGGTAAAATAGTTTGATCCATTCATCGCCTGCGACCGTGCGGCGGCGATGAAAAGGCTTCGCTGTCAGAATCCTTGATGAAATATGTTAATCTCCCGCAGTAATGCGATTAATGATTTACTGGTTGGCAAGAGTACAAGTGGGGATATTGTGTGAAACATCTCAGGCGGAATAAAAGATCACGAATCTCGATAAATTAATCATACAAATGTGTAGTTCAAGTATTCCGTGCAGTCAGTGTTGAGCGGCAAATGCAGCAGACGTTCATTCTTGTTCAGTTTTGTTTTGCAAGGTGCAGAGTCCGTTGGGGAGTCTGCAGCGAACCATTATTGCTTCCACACCGGCACGCATTTAATGGATTTTTCTTAAACCGTGCGCTTGTAGTTATCTTCTGACATTTAAGTAGATAAGTCTTATAAAATTAAAATAATTACAGTTAATGTGACACTGACATTGGTGTATACGACCCGTGCGTTGCTATTCTCTTGCGGTGTGGTAGTATTCCACCATAAAATTACTTTATCTATAGAAACCATAATTATAAATATTACTGCTTAGATATTTCAATTGTGAGTCGTTGTCAGCGAGTCGCACAGTTTAACATCATTTCCGCAGGCTCTGTTTACAAACATCCGCATATCCGTGCCAAAAGGGGCGACGTGTTTGAGGTGTCCCTGAGATGCCTGCCGATTGTTGCTAAACGACAGTGAAACAAATGTGCCTCAGTGAAAAAGGAGCGGTTCTGGGCAATGTACACATATAAAAATTAGTTTTTTTATGCTATAGCACTGTGTATATTTGCATATTGAGTTGATTTCGAATATAATTTTCTGTAAGTAGCTGGAAAAGAAGTCATGCATATGTGTATTAGACGTGTGTGTCTCCCAGAATTCGGCAGAGGTTTGCTGATAAACAGTGTGTCCTGAGAAGTGGGATCTTCCTCTCCATATGACTGTGACCTCTCACCTCACCTTGACCCAGTGTTGACCCCTCACATGGGCATCTTTGAGGGGCTGCTGCAGCTGATGACTAATTTGACCCACACTGTGGTCAAAACCCCCAAAAGCATGAATAAATCTGAAAAAAGGTCAGCCTTCTGGAAGATGCTTAAAACCAAGCGGTGTTCAGGAAAGAGCATGCTTTTTCCTGTTAGGAGAGTGCCCTTAATTTGTGAGCATGTCTTTGTGTCATGAAAGCAAAGAGGAAGACGCTTTCATGATCACAGTTATCTTTACTCTTTCAAGGTCGGACTGGTGGTGTTTCTTCCCAAAATGCAAGCCCTGGGAAATGGAGTGTGCTCTTAAATTACATACCTCACCAAGCATGCGTGTGTACAGTGAGCTTCTGAAAGTTCAGGTTTTTGATCACTGTCTGTGAGTGTGTGAAGTGCGTCCAAGGTGTTATTTTTTGTGAAATGACTGTGGGCTGATGCAGCTTGAGACTTGCACTTCCCTTCCTTTTCCTGTTTGCTGTGGGAGAGATTCTCCCTCTGATGTTCTGCTTCTGGCAGCATTAAGAAAATTCAAATTGCCACGCTGAGATTTTGTTTGCACGCTGATCTCTTTCTTATGGTTTCAGCAGGTTTTTCAGGAAGTGTTTCAGTCTGGTTTTTTACCTGTAGGTGAACTGAATGTATGCCCGCAGACGGCCATGTATCTAGGGTGCACCAGCAGAGGCTGGCGGGCTGCAGGGGGAACCAGCAGATTGTGTGTATGTGTCATGCACCTGTTTTTTTTATTGTTGTGCAGAACCAGTAAGCACGGCAAATTAAAATAAGAATCTCCTGTTAGCAGTGGATTCCTTTAAACTGTAACATTTTTAATGGCAAGTAGCTTTCTTCGTTACTTTACTGGACAGTTGTCCTTGGTTTATTGGTTCAAAGATGACAGGAAATTTGAGGTGGTTCATGAGGTGGGTGTGGGTGGGGTATTACTGCACATGAAGCCACTCTTGCCTTTGACCTGTATCTGTACTCCACCGCTCCTGGAGCATCATCCTGTAGCCACAGCTCTCCTGTTCCCGTAGCCATGAGTCTCCTCTTCCTGTAGCCATGGGTCTCCTCTTTCTTTAAGTTATCGTTTGCTCAGGGACTAGAAATCAATGCTTCCATTTCTGAAATACATCATGAGAGAGAGAGAGAGAGGGAGGGAGGGAGGGAGGAAGGAAAAGAGAAAGGGACTCTCCTGCCCTTAATGAAATCTGCTAAACGGTTCAGCGGTCAAATAAAGAGGACGCTGTGGTTCACTGATGGTTATCGCAAGGTGATCTGAAGGTGCATCTATCTGAAAGCCTCGCTGAGAGAGAGGGTTGTGTAGCACTGCCCCAGGCCTGGGGTGATTATAAGGGACAAAGGCCTCCCTCTCCTCAGCGCCCTGCTACAGGAGCTCAGCTTCTGTTACCCCAGGTTCAGCTTCTCTCCAGAAAAATACCTGAGATCTATATCGTCTTATCAAATTCATTAAATTCCATCTGTAGCCCTCATTCATACAGCCTTGGCCTTCCCTGAGGTCCCTCTCCTGTGGGGAAACCTGGACCGCCACCGGAAAGCATCTCCATCCGGGAGAAACTGAGTCCGTAACGAATCTCAGTTCAGCTGTGAGAAACTCAGATTCTGTAATGAATCTTAGTCACAGTTCAGCTGTGAGAAACTCAGATTCTGTAATGAATCTCAGTCACAGTTCAGCTGTGAGAAACTCTGAGTCAGAATCATCTTGGTTAGAATTTCCTTGTTGTCCTCTTGACTTGTGTAAGAATATTCAGTGAAGTTTCAGATGAAAACAACATATTCTGAGAGTAACACAGGTCTGTAAATGTTAAGCTCTGTACTAGAATAGCATATGTTAGTATATAAATACTTGAAATAGAAAATATAAGCAATGCATTGTTGATTTGGCAAAATATACAGTATTTACCAACTGACACATTTATGGTGAAATTTTGTGCCTGGTTTGTGCCCGTTTTACATATATTTAACTCACTGTATTTACAATATATACATATAATATTATAACATTAAGTATTCATCAAAAATAATAAAGCCCATATGCAAATACTCACAACCATATTAAATTGTGGCTTAAAATTATGTATTAAAAGTGTACTGTCCTAAATTCCTGATTAAACCACCAAACCCAACCAACCAAACATGGTATCAAGGTTTTTTTTTTTAATGGAAAGGATACCAAAGGTCAATGCCAGTGTGGTGTTAGCATTGTGCAGAAATATGAAGCTTCACAGGGCTGTCTCCAGTGGGTTTGGGTAAATATGCAAACACAGAGACCACCATCAAAGACCATCACTGAAAACTCTTTACGGTTCAATGTGTCATCTCCACAATACGCTCATAAATCCTCCTCAGATAATTTGCCTGACTAGACTTTGTGCGACACCTGGTAAGGCACAAGTCAGATTTGGCAGCACAGACCAATCACAGAAGCAGAGCTAACACACATGCATGCCTACCTGCAGCAGAGGTGGGCTAGATGCTATCTTTTGGCATGGGACCAGACCTGTGACAGACTCCACAGGTAATCTCCTTTTGTTAAATGTGGAGACTAAACTAAAGCAGATAAGTGGATACAGCACTTTGAACATGAGCAATACTTGTGTGTGTGTGTATGTGTGTGTGTGTGGCAGTCTGGGAGGAAATGTCTGTCTTCCTGTCTGTTGTTCCATGAGGAGAGTCTGGTACTAAATATGAGAAAATGTTGGGGATCCTCCTCTTTGCTTTTGATCAAATGTGAATTCTTGCAAAAGATTTATGTACAACTCTGTAAAGCCACATGCTTTGGTTAAGCTGTTGGAGCTACAGACTGTTGAAAGTTTTAAAGGCTTTTGCAATTTTTAGGGGAAAAAAGAAAACACACAACATCAATCATTTGCATAAAAGCTTTTTAATTTCGCTTGGTCTCTTGAGTCTCTTTTTCCTTGTAACAGACGTCCTGTCCCAGTGGTGGGGTCGGGGCTGTTTTGGCGTGGGAGTGGCAGTGGGCGCTGAGATTGAAACCAGTTGCTCGGGATGGGAAGTATTTGTCTAGCGGGATGCGTGTAGTATCAACTGTCAGCGTGCTCTTAATTTAATTCACAAGTCGGGCCCTTGAAGATCCAACCTCTGACCTCTGGCTGTGAGAATGTGCCACAGGAGAGGGCGGCTCATGCCGAGTGCCTGTTTTCGCTGAGTGGGAGTTTGGGGCCGGGAGGACACGCTTCAAAACACGCTTTCTCATCCTGCTGCAGGGGTTACGTGCCTGCCTCTGCCGCCCACCCCCCACACACACATAGGCGAGGATCTGTTTTGTTTCTTCTTTTAATTTTCTTCTTTGGTCATTTTTACTGACCACAACAACACTGGATTGAACGGTATGCACACAGCCTGGAGGACATGTGGTGCTCTGGATCACGCTCTCATTGGCTGTCATGGCTTCCCCCATCTCATCACGCAGAAAGGTTTCGGAAGCCTGAATGGGACTGGTTTAACACGCAGGAGGCTACAAGGATAACAGAACACACAGTAGCTCTTGCAGTAGCACATTGGCTAAACTGGCTTTTCCCTTCTGCTGGCGGGTGTAATTTCTGGAATGGCTCTTTAACGTGGCTTCGTAAAGTGTTATGTCTGAAAGGGTGCACACAGAGGGAATGTCAGAGTGTTTTGCTGTAGTGTCATCATTGTTTGTGCTGTAGATGAGGAATTGAATTGTTGAATTGAATTCGATTTTGAAGTGAGACTCCAGTCCCAGACTCTGCCTTTTCTCTCGATGGGTGGAGCCATTCTAGCCTTCTCCTCCTGAGCTGAATATGCTAGGATTATGGAAGCAGTATGGCTGAAATTGGGATGTAATCAATGTTCTCTTCTCTGGGAGGCAGGAGTTGTACAGTAAAAGGGTTACACATTACTTTAGAGATGAGGATAAGGCAGTAATAACAGGGTAAAAAGGTGGCAACACAGCACTGCCCCCCAGGGTGTGTAAAATAAAGCGCAACCACAAAATTCCAAAGCTGGACTTAACCTTCTCAGTGTAACGGATTGGATTTGGCCAGGCAGGGCAACAGAAAGACTGTGGGGGGTTCATGTGTTTGATTTGGGGAGCATTTGTGAAGCACCACTGATTCTCCCTCGCTCTGTGTGACATCACCTCCTCTCTCCCGTCCCCTGGCCCCCCCAGGGTGCACCCGCTCCACCACCACTCCGTCACCCGGCTTTAAAGTGTTTCCCCGGTCTCCATGGCGACGGTGCAGGCCCCCGGTAGGCCAGAAGCCTCTGAAAACTCTACGGCCAGCGCTCGGGATGTTTTTCAGTTTGAAATGGCCCCTGTCTTTACAGAGGGGGAGTCAGTGTGGTCTCTGCGGTGCTCTCTGTGTGGTCTGTGGCCAGTGTCACTGTGAACCCTGTCTCTCTCTCTCTCGCCCTTTGGGGTGGGAGGACAGACTTGACACCATAATAATAATAATTCATTACTATAATGGCCTCCTGTTCGTTTGTCCTTTCAGATTTCCCATGATGCACCATGGCATCCAGCTCCCCCTCCTGCTGCTGCTGCTTGTTCAGGGTAAGTTGTTTTGGTCTCACATCCATCATTTTTAAATTTTTTTTTGTGCGGCACCAGTGTTCAGATTTCTGTCTCCCCACTAGTGGAGTTTACTGGTTAGCTACGTTAGCCAAGGTTACTGTGTGTGATTGAGTGGGGATTGTTATGGCTACTGGGCTTCCCTCTGTTATGACCTGGACTGACATGCTGAGCACAGGTTGCTGCCGCCTCACTCCGATTACAGGACCCAAATGATTTTCTCAGAGTGCTGAAATAAGAGATTAAGACAGCTGCCGTGTGGGGTTTTTGTCTCTGACTGGGAGTGAGAGCCGACCGCGTAGCAGGTGGTGAACACACAGGAGCTCTGCCTCTACTGCTGCATCCAATCAATGCTGCCTCTGCGTCTGCTGCATCCAATCAATGCTGCCTCTAATTCTGCTCCCTCCAATCAGTGGCCAAGTTTCCTTGTTTTAGGTTGTGCTTCCCCCTCATTGGCTGAAGTGAACACAGTAGTGAAGCTGCAGTGAATGAGATGGAGGAGGTGGTAGGCTGCATCTTACAGCCTTAGATACGCAAAGCAAACGTGAGAGGATGTTACTGACAGCCCAAAGTTTTCCTAAGGTAACAGCAAATGATTGAAAACTGGCAAAAATCCAGTTAAAAGGGAAAAGGTTACTGGGGTGTTCTGTCGCAGGGTTACCAGGGTGCAGAAGGTTACGGGTTCGAAGGGCACTGCCATAGTACTCTTAAGCAAAGTACTAAACCAGAGCTGCAATTGTGATGGGAGAGGGAGAGAGATCGAGAGAGCGGGAGGGAGGGATAGGGATGCTGATTTATTATGTCATCTGTCACCAAGGACACTGGCAGCTGCTTCCATCAGAATTTGGGGTCTCTATTCCTATAACCTCCTTGTCACACTGAGCACTATAAATAACTGCCACCAGGGCTTTGCCTCAGCTACCAACTGCTGTGTGTACATGTGTGCGTGCGTGCGTGCGTGCGTGCGTGCGTGCGTGTGTGTGTGCGTGTGTGTGTGTGCATGTGTATGTGTGTGCGTGTGTGTGTGTGCATGTGTGTGTGTGTGTGTGTGTGTGTGTGTGTGTGTGTGTGTGTGCGTACGTGTGTGTGGGCAGGAGCAGGGCACCTCTATCCTGCTCACATTTTCACCTGTACTCTTTTATATAGCTGCGTATTTGACGTTCCTCGGGTGACACGCCTTGCCTTGGTTCAACTTCTCAAACACTGCGCCACTTTGCTGCTCCAATGTCACACACACACACACACACACACACTCTCAGGGTGAGGGGTGTGGGACAGTTTAGTTCCCTGGCCTTGATGATAAGTGAGAATTCTGGTGAGGAGCTAAAAACCTGAACAGACCCTTAACTTGAACTTGATCACTTACTGAAACGTTCCCTAACCTGCAAAGCAAGCAAGGAGTTGCTTCAGAAGTGAGCTGGTCTGAATCCCTCCGTAGCGTAGCGGCCCTGATGTTTGTGTTAATTTTAGGGCACTGTGCTGGAGATGCTGTTTTCGGGAGGAGTGTAGGGTCTCTCAGACAGGTATTCGTGCCATTTTAACGGCTCTGCCGCAATGACACGGTGTTTCCGTGGAGCGTTCAGGCCTCAGGGGGTGGGAGGACACGGCCAAACTAGCGTTTAATGTTTTTTAGAATAACAGCTGTGGAGCCTGTCCCAAAGTATTTACAATGCAGAGGAGGTAGCTTTGAACTGGGAGAGACCACAGCTCTTTCTTTCATCTTGTATCTCCGCCCGTTCTCTCTTCTGACTGCTGCTGCAGGAATGCCAGCTATTCCAGCGCTGGAACATTCTGCAGAACCTGCCGTGCCTCTGTCTGTCAGACGCAGACTGCTCCTGTTCCCACATCCTCACCAAGATAGGCCTCTGTGTTTCAGACGCGCTCTCACCGATATCCCAATACACACAGGTTAGACACACTCACACACGCATTAGACACACATACACACAAATGCATTAGAGACACACACAGGCCTCTGTCTTTCAAACATGCATTCCCCGGTACCCCGATTCACACACGTTAGACACACATACACACACCCATTAGAGACACACACTTACACGTGCACACATGCATTAGGCATATATATACACACACACTTGCATTAGACACTCTTTCACACACACACACACACACACACACACACATACACACACAGGCATTAGGCAGACGCAGTAAATCTCTGTGTGGCAGAGGCAGTTGCTCTCTCTGTAGAATCTGATCTGTGACGGCAGATTTTCGAGAGGCCCTGGGTGCAGGTGATAATTCTGTGCAATTCGTCAAGGGGAAGTGATTTTAAAGCCTGGTTAACCCCCCCCCCCGACTGTCTGCACGCTCTCCTGCAGCTCTGTGCCTGTTTTACGCCCTGTCTGCCTTCCCTGGCGTGATCAGGCACCCCTGATTTCCCTGTAAAAGAGGGAGATACTGTACATGTACCCTCTGTCATCCCCCATAACACCAGTAACCCATCCCTTCGCTCCTGTAACACAAAACTATTCCCTTTTCCATCACAGGGACATGTATGCATAACTACCTAATGTCAACTGTATTTAAGCTGCACATGGTACAACAGGTCTGTAATGCTTTAATACGGGCTGTATTGTAAACTCAGGGGCGGGGGGTTCTGGGCGTTTGGAGTCGCGACGGGGAGCTTGCAGAGAGAGGAACGCTCAGAGAAAGGAAGAGAAAGGCTGTTTCTGCTGTGCTCCAGTATCTGATGCAGACGTTGCTTTAATGATACGTTACAGGAGGCCTCTGCGAGACTTTGATATTCTCCCTCAGCGCCTCGCTGTGTTTGTGGAGAGGGATGGAGGCGTGGCGGAGAGCTGATTACATCACCAGGGGTTTTCTTCCCAGACATGGCGGAAATATCTGTGAACCTGTATCTGCCAGCAGCCAGGGGATTACAGAGCATTAGTGTGGAGCAGCAGCATGGAGCAGTGATCAGGGTGGAGCAGCGGTCAGAGCAGCAGTGTGGAGCAGAGGTCAGAGCAGCAGTGTGGAGCAGCAGTTGGGCAGCAGTGTGGAGCAGCGGTCAGAGCGGCAGTGCTGTAAACACATGGCTCTTTCCTTTCCTGTCCGGTCAGATGCGTCTCTCTCAATAAGGTGCAGAACATTTGAGCTGCACCCTATGGTTGCCATGGTGTGACTAAGGGAGAGGAAAAGATGGTGAGGGATGAGGAGAGAGCTGGAGAGAGGGAGAGAGGGGGAGACAGGGGGAAGGGGGTGGAGAGTAGAGAGAGGGGGAGGGTCAGTCAGTCGCTGCAGAGACAGTGGGACAGAGAGGTAGGGGCTTGGGAAGGACACAGACACAGGCATGGCTAGTTTATGGAGCAACTTGTAAGGGTGGGCGGTTTTGGAATGCCCCCCCACCCCTGCTCGTAAAAAAGGGGGAATTTAGCACTTGGGGGGCGAGAATGAAGGTCAGAAGGAAGGAGTCTGAGCTCAGCTGATGCCCCCACCCAGGGTCCTCCGTTGCCATGGTGAATTCACTCCATGTCTGGTTGTGATGCACCGTCCCACGCATCTGTCTGTGCAGCTAGTTCAGGCCCTGGTCCTCTCATGCCTGGACTACTGTAACTCCCTCTTTGCTTATCTTCCTGCCTGTGCTATCAAACACCTACAGTATGACCTCTACAATCTCCCTAAATGTAGCCAAGTTACTCCCCTCCTCACCTCACTTCGCTGGCTTCCTGTCATCCTGTCAAGTTCAAAAGCTTGGTGCTGGCATACAGGACAGTGAATGGGACAGCCCCCTCATACCTACGACTGCTCTTAAAACTGTGTTCTGCCAAGATTGCTACGCTCTGCAACCATGGAGCAACTGACTGTCGCATCCTGACGGGGTTGCACCTCTTAGACACGCTCTCAGTCTGTACTGGTCCCTCAGTGGTGGAGTGAACTCCTTGTTGAGGTTAGGACAGGAGAATCAGTGGCCATTTTCTGAAGCAGACTGAAGACTCACCTCTTCAGACTGCACCTCAGTTCCACCTTGATGCTACTTCTAGTACTTGCAGTTTATTTTATGTGTAGTATTACAATGTGTTTTGGATTCTGTGCTCTACTGACTGATATATGGTAGTATACTTGGCTTCCATTGTCTAGTCAGGTTGTGCAAGTTAACTTGTGGTAGGGATTGAATAGTGTTATGCTCACACTCATTGGTCTGGGAGTGTTGTTAACCTGGTCTGACACTGTTCCTCATTCAGCTTGAATGGATACATTTTTTTTCCTTTGTGCAGGAAGTCACTCTGGATAAAAGCTTCTGCTAAATGAATGTAATGTAATGTAATGTTGAATGGCATATAAGATATGATTGTGTTTGAGTTACTGACATGTGATTTTATATGTGAATGAACTGTGTGATTGTATGTATGGGGTATGACTCTGTGACATTGTGTGATTGTATGTATGGGGCATGACTCTGTGACATTGACTCTTTGACTCTGTGATCTCTCTCCTCAGTGTGGCCCTGTGACTCTGTTCAGGAGATTCAGACCAACCAGGAGACCATCATGAAGATCAATTCTGCAGGGCAATGTGAGTATTCTGGGGGCAGTGTGAGTATACTGAAGACTGGGGGGGCACAGATTGAATAGGGTGAGGGGTAGTGAGAGGGAGGGGGCATGAGCCGGTCTTTTGTAAGGAGGTGAGTTTGTATGTTTGGATAGGAGGACTGTCTGTGAGTCGCACTGTTCAGTGCTGTAGGAGATCACACTGTCTCTTCTTTAATCCAGCACTGAATCTGGTGTGCTCTGCCTCTCAGACATGAAACACTAAATGATCTGTGTGACTGTCTGCGAAATGGAGGAGAGGAATTTTTGGGGTGTAAAACACCAAATTGTGTTTGTTTATACAGAGATTATGATTACAGTGGCTGAGCCTTTTTTCCCCTTTGTCTGCTCACTGGAGTGTGTGCAGCTCTGAGATCCCACACGTGGGTGTGTTTGAAGTTGGAGAGAAGCTTTGAAGTGTTATCTGCGTCCTTCTTACACAGTAGAGGCACATGAAGGAGCAAAACGCTCTTGTTCACCTGCGAGAGGCACACAGAGAGAAACACACTCAGACTGCAACCCCTGTGTGTGTGTGTGTGTGTGTGTGTGTGTGTGTGTGTGTGTGTGTGTGTGTGTGGCTCCTTAAAGAGCAGCAGATGGTATGTGCTCTCTCCCAGGTGTTGCCGTGGTTTCTTGGTGTAATCGCCGTTTTGTTAGTGTGAAATGGCGGGTTCTGACATGATGGCTACATGGATTATAATTACCCCCCTGACAGGAGCAGACACACCTGTAAACCCCTCCCCCGCCCCACACCGCCCCCCTCAGTGCACGGCTGGTCATGTGACCAAATTGGGAGGGGTTACAGGCTCCTGCATTAAATATATTAGATTGCCATTATCTACAGATAATGTTATGACCATGGCAACACAGAGGGTAAACCCCCCATTAAGTCTTGCAGTTTCAGCATTAAGTGCCTCTGAGGCAGCAGTATGTCTGATGGTTCTGATGGTGGTGGAAGGTACTAATGACATCACTGATGACATCACAGACAGGGATATACACTGTCCTCTGGCAGGGGTCTATCAGACTCAGTGTTTGACATTACCAGTGAAGTTTATGCCTGATTAGAGCATGGTGATCTGGCATTCCCACAAATGGTGTAGCTCTAAGGTAAGTGCTCTGCTGTATATCATGTGTGGAACCTCGAGCACTGAGGAAGGTGCATAACTTGAATCAGTGAGCATGAAGAGGTGTAATTCAATAATACATTAAAACGTAAATCTGAGATGCTCTAGAAAGTAAGCATTATCGGTATTAGTATCAGTATTATTATTACAGACTGGGTGGTATAAACTGTAAGGTGTTGAGTGTAAGGTGGTATTCAGTCAAAGACAGAGTAAGGTGTTACAGCCCACATGCAGTTGTCCATATGGTTAGCCTCTTACACACACTGCAGTATCCAGTGCTTGCGGTTTTAGGAATGTACTGGCGTAATCACAGTTCAAACTTGTGTGAACACTGATCCAGGCTCACATTAATGCCACCATCCTATGTTTAAAGTGAAGGTTTGCAAAGGTATTCTGAACACAGAGCTGTGTAAATCACTGTCTATGAAACAGAACTGCCACACCTAATCCTGCAGGAGAACTGTACAGACAGCACATGGTGACCGGCCACTTGTGGACAAATTGAGCCTCAGCACAAACATGTTTCAGTGTCATACAAGCGGCTTTACGTGCCTCCCAAATGCTGTTGTATCTTTGAAGAATTTAATTTAGCGGAGTATTTCTGGAAGAATACGTTCCAAAGACTGAGCTTTACTCTGTGTTTAATACCCATTTGCTTATTACACAGTGCCAGTCAAGAAGGGCCACCCACTTAAATATATGCCTTTGTCTGTGTGCTTTGTGTCTTTGTGTGTGTGTGTGTTTGTGTGTATGGGTGGGTGTGTGTGTGTGCGTGTGCATGTGTGTATGTGTGTTTGCAGTGATGCAGTGCTCTGCAGGTGTGGATCTCCTCCTGGTGATGGACGGCTCGTACAGTGTTGGGAAGGGCAGCTTCGAGAGGTCCAAGCACTTTGTGCTGAAGCTGTGTGAAGCCCTGGACGTGCAGCCCAGCAGGGTGAGAGAGCACTCCTCTGGCAGCATTTCCACTGTGGCACTCTGAGTCAGTGAGAGAATGTGCTCGCTCTGTCGCCCCCTGCAGGTGAGGGTGGGCGTGATTCAGTTCAGCTCCGTGGCTCACCTGGAGATCGCCCTCGACTCTTACCAGACCAAGGAGGAGCTGAGGAAACGCGTCAAGAAGCTCTCCTTCAAGTACGTGATTCTCCCTGTTTGGAGGCCTGCGTGTGTACGTGTGTACGTGTGTTTGTGTGTTTGTGTGTTTGTGTGTGTGTGTGTGTGTGTGTGTGTGAGAGAGAGAGAGAGAGAGAGAGAGAGAGAGAGGGTCACAGCTGGTTGTGTGCAGTGAGGAAGTCCTGGTTGATGGATGGAGCAGTGCTCAGAGCAGTAATCCCACAGTGGAAGAGCCGGGAAGAGAAGCAGGGTGCTGCTGTTTGGAGCCAGAACGCAGATCTCCTCCTGACAGCGGTGTGGGCAGCTGGCCCACTCTGTCCTCCGCAGGACATGCCATTTCTCCCAGAATTAAGCGTGAAATATCCGCTCCAAATTGCACCGTAAAAATATCAACACTTGTCAATTCTACTGAACAACCGGGGAGACGGATTGGCTTACATGAGGCGACCCTCTGCACCAGGCTAGGATGGGGGGGCGTTGAGAGGGTGGAGACCTGGGCGGCTCACAGACATAACGCTTCTGTTTGTGGGGCTGAAGCTGTTAAACGTGAACAGTTGCTGCATACTGCTCAAACTTCATGCTCCTGTTGAGACCCCCGTACTCACAGTGAGCTGAAACTAGGTTTTGATGTTTGGCTCTACAGGTGTGTGTTAACTCTGTGTCCTTATTCTCTCTCTCTCCATTCATAAAATGGTAATCTTGCTGAGTTCTGCAGCAAGTGGCCACTAGAGGGCGTACAGTGCAAAGTAGATGAAATCAGAGAACTTGGAGTTCTAACCAAAGCTGACATTCTGATCTTGTTTGCTGCATGGTGTTTTTATGTGTGTGGTTTCATTGTGATTTCTGTTTGGGTTTGGTTTCACTCCCTCCCCCTCCCTCTCTCTCTCTCTCCCTCTCGCCCTCTCTCTCTTAAAGGGGCGGCAGCACACAGACCAGCTTGGCTCTGAAGTATGTGCTGCGAAAGGGCTTTCCCGGGGGTCGGAACAGCACGGTGCCGCGGGTTCTGGTGCTGCTGTCTGATGGGAAGTCGCAGGGCAACGTGCAGCTGCCCGCCGCGGAGCTGAAGAAGGAGGGTGTCACCCTGTTCGCTGTGGGCATCCGATACCCCAGGTAGGAGCTGCCACGCAGGTGAACAAAGCTCTCTAACTATAGTAATTCAAACAAGGTGGAAACACCCACATCTGCATCATATAGCTGGGCTCTTAGCCACCTTGTTGTTTACCTGGGTCAGTCTGCTGTGGAAACATCTACAGCTCAGGTATAACTGACTTGCAGCTGAGGTGAGTCAGTGGAAACGCCTCAGGTATAGCTGTGGATCAGGGTTCTCTCTTTATCGCTCTCTCAGCATTGGCTGAAGTGAGCATCCCCAGCATCAGTCTGAGCATCACTCTCTGCTGCATATTGCATTACATTGGGTCAGTGTTAAATGAAATTACCCAGTACATGCATTGAGACTCTCTCCGTGTGTGCACTCCTACTGATGTTCCAATAATCCCAGTCACAGTGCAGATCATCACTGACACAGTGCAGTTCATCACTAACGCAGCGCAGTTCATCACTATCAGCGTGGTTCATCACCGACACAGTGATGCTGGAGGGTTTGGAGGCTTCTGTAGGGAAGGGATGTGGGTGGTTCCCCCAGCAAATGCAGGAGTATCCCAGGCTGTCATCCCAGCACACCCCCTCAGGGAGCTGAGTGGAGACGTGTCTGAGGCGTGTCTCACTGGGAGAGGGGGTTTGGGGGGGTTATGAGTGGGAGAGCAGCTGTGCGGATGGGCCCAGGCTCATGATGTCTTTGGGGGTCACAGGGGTGCATGATATGGCAGGTTGGAGGGCGAGTCTGGGGCAGGTGGAATTTACTCCTCTTTTCAACGGTTAGCAATTAAAGCCAGTGGCGATGGTTGCCTCTGCACGCATTCTTTGGGGAATTTCTGTGTAAAATGAGTCCCCGGGGGAAACTCTCAATTACTTTTTTCGTTCCGGAGCCCTGTATTTATCCACCCTGCAGAGTGACAGTGTGGAGGAACGCTGCCCGGTGTCTGCAGCCAAAGTTTACAGCATATCACACGCAGAGCTTTCTTTATTAGGACAATTATCTCAGGGTGTTATCCAAGTTTACTGCTGGTTCCATAGGGGTCTGGATGGAGATGTCTCCGAGGTGTCCTGTTGGGCAGGGTGGGGAGTGGTTTATGAGTGGAGTAACTGCTGCACAGACAGGCTTGTCTGATCTGGGTGTGCTGGGTGTCCAGTGCTTGTTTCGCTCAGTGGATTAGCGTCTGACGCTGGGTGGGTTGGGGGGGGTTACACACTGAGGAATCCTGGTGGGTAATGAAGCTGAGCTGGTTATTGGTTAATGGTTAATGAGGTGCTCCAGGCTCCTGGAGGCCAGCAGTGTCTCAGTGTTATGTGTGTGAGAATGTGAAGTCCAGAGAAAACACATCACTCATAAGGAGCCCTACAAAGACAGACAGGAGAGAGAGGGCAGGTAAATCTGTTTACATATGAAGTCTTTTTATTTGTGTTTTTCTCCCCCTCTGCTGTCTTCTTCTCTTCTCTTCATTCCTCTGACCTCATTTCTTCTCTCCCTCTCCCTCTGTCTCTGCCTCTCTTCTCTCTCTCTCCCCCCCTTGGTCTCAGGTGGGAGGAGCTACATGCTCTGGCCAGTATTCCCACGGAACGCCATGTTTTCTTCGCTGAGCACTTCTATGATGCGGTCAATGGACTGTACAGCACACTCACCCACTCCTCTGTCTGCTCCGCTGTGCCCACAGGTGAAAAGGTCAAAGGTCACCTGACCGCTTCCCTAACTGCTGAACCGCCTGCAATTTGATATTCAGCCTTTCTAAGAGGGAAATTCACAGGGCAGTACTGTACCCACACTTTCCTGTAGCTGTATTTGCCCAGTAGTTTCAGAGTGGCCCCCTATGTTTTCTCAGGTAACTGAGCAGAGGGGTGTTTCAGTGGATGAGCTAAACTCCGTCCCGGCCTTTGCCTGCCCTTTGACCTCTGGTCTCTTCAGGCTGCAGGATAGAACCTCATCCCTGCGAGCGGAAAACACTGGAAACAGTGAAGGAACTGCAGGGGAATTTCATGTGCTGGAAAGGATCCAAAGGCTACTCTCCCTCGACCTCCCTCTGCCCTTATTACAGGCAAGTGCACACATAGACAAATGCTATGTACATGCTACTTGAGTGTTGAATAGTATTTGTGATTTTGATTCTTCCACACTGTAATTACACTTAAATGAAGGTGAACTTTCAGACTGCTGTATGTTCTTTGGCTTAAATCTTTCTCTTTGACTATACGTGGGGAAAAAACAAACCTTTTTTTCAAGGTGGAACAGAATTTATAAGAAGCACCAAACGACATGCTACAGAACAACATGTCCAGGTAAGGACTCCTTCACCTTACTAAAATAAAGACATAAAGTCTGTGTTCAGTAGGGACCATGTTACATCAGGTGGACTTTCTTGTTCAGTCTGAGCCCTGTATTCACACATGTGTGTATGTGGTGATTTGGGGATGTGTGTCTGTGGTGATTTGGGGATGTGTGTCTGTGGTGATTTGGGGGGGTGTATGTGGTGATTTGGGGATGTGTGTCTGTGGTGATTTGGGATGTCTCCTCACTCTCTCCCCCTACAGAGCCCTGTGACTCCCAGCCATGTCAGAACGGGGGCACCTGCGTGTCTGAGGGGCTGGAGAGCTTCCGCTGTGTATGTCCGGCAGGGTACGGGGGAGACCCCAACTGTGGTGAGCTCTGGGGGGATATAACAGCTGCTGTCTGCCCCCAATCTCTTTCTCTCAAATCATAAGAACACATACATACATGTGCATATGTAACTTGCTTGACATCTTTTCACGAAAGTGCTTATACATAAATACATACATTAGTATATTTAGGGGTAGAGCTGGTTTGCCTGATACATCTTGCTGGCTTCCTCTCCCTCTTGGCCTCCTTCCTTCTCCCTCTCCCCCTTTCCCCTTGCATCTCTTCCTCCCCCCATCCCTCCCTCTCTCTCCCTCTCTCCTATCCTCTTCCTCCATCTCTCTCTCTCTCTTTCGATCTCTCCTTCCTCCTCTCTCCCCCTCTCCTCCTTCTCTCTCTCTCTCTCTCTCTCCCTCTCTCTCTCTCTCTCTCTCCTTTCTCCTCCCCTTCCCCCTCCCCCTCTCTCTCTCCATCTCTCCCTCTGTAGCCCCTAAGTTAACTCTGGACTGCACAGTGGATTTGCTCTTCCTGGTGGAGGGCTCCACCACTCTCACTCTGGAGGGGTTTCTGCGCTACAAGTCTTTCCTTAAGCGCTTCCTGCAGGCGGTGCTGGCTGCGGACACCCCCGTGAACGTTGGCGTGGCCCAGTACGGGGGCGACGTGCGCATGGAGGTGCGTATCGGGGAGTACAGCTCGGTGGCGGAGCTGCTGGCGGCGGTGGAGCGCATGCAGCCCAGCGGGGGGGAGGCGCGGACGGGCAAGGCGCTCCGCTACGTCACGCGCAACGGCTTCAAGAGCACGCCGGTGTTCGCCGACGTGCAGGACGACCTGCCGCGCGTGGCGGTGCTGCTCACCGACTCCCCCTCGGCCGACGCGGTCAGCGAGCCGGCCAGGTACGCGCGCGACCGCGAGATCTTCCTCATCGCCGTGGGACCCGAGGCCCTGAAGCCGCAGCTGCACAACATCACCGGCAACATCCAGCGCACCGTCACCTACAGCAGCCACAGCCACCTCTTCACCAAGATCCCCGAGCTCAGAGCCAAGATCTGCAGCGTCGACAACCAGGGTACTGAGGACACACACAACACACACACACACACACACCTACACACTACACGCTACACACGCGCGCACACACACACACATACACACTACACACCACATACACACACTACACACTACATGCTTCACACACACACACACAGTCATCACAGTCAGGGCTTACAGGTGGGTTAAAGTAATCTGTGAATCTCTTACACAAATTGTTGCAGTGCTCTCCCCTTCTTTCCCTCCAGTGAAACTGCTCCTGTACCCTAATGATCTGCAGGAAAGAGAGCTGTGTGCATTTGAGCGCTGATGCTAACTATGTCATGTAAAAAAACGTGTAAAAGGACACAGAGTGAGGTCCACTTGTCAGGAGCTCAGGGTGCAGATCTCAGTTTAAACATGGTAGATCCAGCAAACCCAAAGTCCTGGAGCTGGATCACTGGATGTGGAATGGCAGATGTGAATCCCAGGTCTGGATTGCCATGCGCTGACCGTCTCCTTCCCCCTGCTCCCTGCAGGCTGCCTGGGCCAGGCGGTGGACCTGGTGTTTGTGCTGGACGCCTCGGCGGGGGTGGGCCGGGAGAACTTCGCCCGCCTGCGCGACTTCGTGAGGAGCGCCTCGGTGCAGTTCGACATCAACCGCGACGTGGCCCAGATCGCGCTGGTGGCGTACGGCCGCCGGCCCATGACGGCCTTCGACCTGGACGCCCACGACTCGGGCGCCGCCGTCCTGCGTGCCGTCGGCGAGGCGGCCTACGTGGGCGGCGGCTCGTCCACCGGCAGCGCCCTGCTGCACGTCCACAGCCAGGTGCTGACCGTCCACAAGGGGGCGCGCCCGGGGGTCAACAAGGCCGTGGTGGTCATCACCGACGGGGCCGGGGCGGAGGACGCCGCCGTGCCCGCCCAGAAGATCCGCGACAACGGCGTGTCCATCTTCGCCATCGGGATCGGCGACGTCCAGAGAGACAGCCTGCTCCGCATGGCCGGCTCCGAGGATCACATGATCTCCGTCCCCTCCTACGAGGACCTCAAGTACTTCGAGGACGTGCTGGTGCAGATGGTGTGCGCAGGTGAGCTCTGTGGACAAGCCTGTCCTTTTGCGCAGGTGAGATCAGACACACAGGGGAGGTAACAGTACCGACAGGTAAGGAGATAAATCAGTCAGTCTGACCTAGTCTGAACAGGGCTTGAATAGTGTTATGCTCACACTCACCGGTCTGGGAGTGTTGTTAGCCTGATCTGATACTGTTTGTTCATTCAGCTTGAATGGATACACTTCTGTTCTTTTGTGCTCTGAATAAGAGCGTCTGGTAAATGAATGTAATATAATGTAATGCCCTCCTGTTCCGGTGCTGGCAGTCTCACGCTCTCAGCCGTCTCTCCCCGTCCAGACGCCAAGAGGCCGGTGAACCTGTGCAAGCCCAACCCCTGCATGAACGAGGGGATCTGCATCCTGCTGAACGGGAGCTACCGCTGCGAGTGCAGGGGGTGGGAGGGGCCCCACTGCGAGACACGTGAGCACCTACCTCACCTGTAACAGCTTCACCCTGCCTGTACCTGGCATTACCTCACCTGTAACAGCTTCACCCTGCCTGTACCTGGCATTACCTCACCTGTAACAGCCTTTCCCTGCCTGTACCTGGTATTGCCTCACCTGTAACAGCTTTAACCTGCCTGTACCTGGCATTACCTCACCTGTAACAGCTTTACCCTGCCTGTACCTGGTATTGCCTCACCTGTAACAGCTTTAACCTGCCTGTAGCTGGCATTACCTCACCTGTAACAGCTTTACCCTGCCTGTACCTGGCATTACCTCGCCTGTAACAGCTTTACCCTGTCTGCAGCTACATCACCTCACCTGTAACAGCTTTACTCTGCCTGTACCTGGCATTACCTCACCTGTAATAGCTTCACCCTGCCTGTACCTGGCATTACCTCACCTGTAACAGCTTCACCCTGCCTGTACCTGGCATTACCTCACCTGTAACAGCTTTACCCTGCCTGTACCTGGCATTACCTCACCTGTAACAGCTTTAACCTGCCTGTAGCTGGCATTACCTCACCTGTAATAGCTTCACCCTGCCTGTACCTGGCATTACCTCACCTGTAACAGCTTTACCCTGTCTGCAGCTACATTACCTCACCTGTAACAGCTTTACTCTGCCTGTACCTGGCATTACCTCACCTGTAATAGCTTTACCCTGCCTGTAGCTGGCATTACCTCACCTGTAACAGCTTTACTCTGCCTGTACCTGGCATTACCTCACCTGTAACAGTTTCACCCTGCCTCTAGCTGGCATTACCTTACCTGTAACAGCTTTACCCTGCCTCTAGCTGGCATTACATTACCTGTACCAGACAGTATCTCACCTGTATCAGCTGTTTCCTCACCTGTAACAGGTTTACCTCACTTAACATACTGTGTCCCACCTGTATCAGGCATTACATCCCCTGTAACAGACAGTATCCCAATGACATCAGGCATCACTGTACCTGTAACAGGAATGAACTCACTTGTAACAGCAGTATCTCACTTGTATCAGCAATTACAGTACTTGTAAGGAGCATTACAAGTAACAGACGTTACATTACCTATAAGTGACATTACTACTCCTGTACAAGGCATTACTGTTGAGCGATAATCTGGGTGTGATCTGTACAGGCGCCTCACGCACTTCAAACCGCGGTGACCTGCCAAAACCTGCATCACTGAGACGGCGTCACAGGAAGAGCCACACAGAGCTGCTCCAACGCTACAGAGAACAGCGTCGCAGAAAACACACCACCCAGTAACACACACACACACACACACATACATACACACATACACACACACACACATACACACATACATACACACATACACACACACACACACATACACACACACACACACACACACACACACACACACACACACATACACACACTACACACACACACACACACACACACACACACACACACACACACACACACACTCCGCCCCAGCCCAGTAACACACACACACACACACACACACACACACACACACACACACACACACACACACACGCCCCAGCCCAGTAACACACACACACACACACACATACACACACACACACACACACACACACACACACACACACACACACACACTCCGCCCCAGCCCAGTAACACACACACACACACACACACACACACACACACTCCGCCCCAGCCCAGTAACACACACATACACACACATACACACACACACACACACACACACACACACACACTCCGCCCCAGCCCAGTAACACACACACATACACACACACACACACACACACACACACACGCATACACACACACCACCTCAGCCCAGTAACACACACACACCTAGCTTCTAACCGATAAGGGGTTTGGTCATTCTGTACAGTAGACAGCTGTTGATGGTGGCCTGTCATTGGCTGTCTACACTGCTACACATTTCAAAAGCAGCTGAGGTCACTGAGCTGCACCTTGGTTTGAAGAATTCCACCACTGTGTCAGAGAAGAGGCCACAGAGGGGTTCCGCAAAGGGGTCCCACCTCTGTCTGCTGCACCTCTACCCCCATCTCCCACCCCACTGAGCCCTGTCTGTTTACAATGTGCCTTATCTATAGCCCTACTATATACACGTCACCTTACTTACAGAGCCCATTTTCTTTCTGTAAACAAGGCAGACTATTTTTTGTACTGTAAAATATTTATTTTTTTGGCATAGCTACTGTAGTATTGTACAATAAAGCTATTAAAAGTACTTGTTTTCTATACCAAGTGTGTGAAATATGGTATTGTTGAGGGCCGGGCCCTAACATTATTTCATGTGAATCCAGGTTTGTAGTATCTAACACTGTCTCCCAGGGGAACATCCAAGACTGAATGTCATGGAAATGACCTCAGCCCTTAGGCTTATCCCTGACATTCAGTGATGTACTGAATGAGTATTTGTATTACTTAAGCAAATTATTTGACAATTCTGCAACCAATTCAGTTCCTGTGAAACCTCTAAATTTGGTTAACTTGGTTAACTTTCTCCAAAGAAGAAGTACTAAGTACTGGTTCAAATGTCAATACAGCAACATCCAAGTGATAATTCAATATTTATATTCTGTGTTCCATTGAGGCAGATGAGGTAGTTAGCTACCTAGCTGACATCACAGACACTCAGCTGTGTGCAGACAAACAGAACACCAAGTTTTGCTTACATCTTATTGGGATATTTTTTGTCAGCACCTATATGTTAACCAGGTAAACACACAGAAACACTACAAAATATGATAACAAGGTGAATGAAATTATTAAGCGCAGGAAGCACTTTGCAGATCTGTAACTTACAGTAACTGATTCACAACAGTGCATTTACAACAAAGTGATACACCACAAATTTATTCCCAAGAAAGTGATTCACAGTGCTAGAAAGTAAGCTGAAATGGGAATCAAATGACCGTGTCATTCCTCTGTGCTGCATGGCTTCAAGATCATCCTGTGGAAAAATTATGATTATAGTGGGTGTGCTAGTTCACAAACTATAGTTTTATTTCAGTGATAGTTAGCCAACTTCCGCATTTGGTACTACGCCTTCACCCTCAGTACACAGGTATTCACTGCCTTCAGGAGGGACAAAATGAGCTCCGATATTCCTATTGTGAGAGAGCAAAAAAGCGGTGAGTGATGTGTCCCTCTCGTGGTAAGTCTTGGTTCCTGTTATTTAGTGAAACGGGCAGGCGAGTTGCTCACATTTGAAGAGCTATGTTTTTCAGCTACAGACAGAAACTATACTTTCTGGAGTGTGAAGGTGGTGAGCTTGTAAGCTAAAGGTGGGGCACCCCTGTTGCACCCTGAATTGTTTCAGTAAATGTCCACCTGTGCAAATTGACAGTAGGACGTATGCATGATACACAGGTCACCCTGGATACAGGGAAGGAGATGTGTTTGTTATAGTACCAACTCCTCATATTCAGAACCTTTCAGTGTGTTGTGGGTGTGTACTGTCTGTACCCAGTGTAAAACCAAAGTAAAGCTGTCACAGTGACTGTCAAAGTAAAACTGTTCCACATCCTGTGAAAACAAAACCAACAAAATATTACTTCACCACTAATATTTCAGGTCAATAATCAAAAACTAAGAGACGAAAAATACAGAAATAGCAGCACATATTAACAACAGAAAAGCTGCTGAATAAATTTACTAATGGAACCATTGTCCTGAAGATGAGATCCATGCAGTCTGATTTTGGATGCATGTAAGTATTTGTTGTTCATTTTCAAATGATGAAAATGGCAACAGAAAATCCATGGTGAGCCACATTTGGCCCCAGGGTCACTAGTGGAATAGCCCTGGTATATATGGAATAACCCTGACACAGATGAAATAGCCCTGGTACATATGGAATAACCCTGGTATATATGGAATAACCCTGACACAGAGGCTTCCATGTTTGTGTCGTCTTAGTTATACCAATTAATGCTGTAAGCTTGACTTTCTGTACTTCCGTACTGTTCTTGTTGTTCAGTTGGTCCTTTGACAAGCGTTTATTGTAATCAGTGTTTGTAACTACAGAACTGAAATGTGCTGGTATTGTACCTGGATAGCTTAGATGATCATGATTGTACTCAAAAAGAGATATTAGTCTATACCTGTAAATGCATCGTCCAAGAACGTAAGGGTCTAGGTATTCTTAAATATTCAACTCCTGTTTTAAATATGATTAAACTGTCTCCCTATCTTTGGTTTTGTTTGATCACAAAGTACAGGTGACGTTTTTATTTGCAGTGTAACCAGGCCTGCGTTTGAAGTCCTATTTTTGCTGTCTTATTAGCGTGTGCTCGTCCCTGGGGAAAGGGCAGGGAGTTACAGGACAGCGTGAGTGGCTGCAAAGGAACCAGTAACATCCAGAACATCCACCCTGTTCACTGCGTGTGCTTTTGACAAACTGTTAAACATTGTTAAAGATGGTTTTACTTTACTACTTTAACTACTTACCTCTGAACTGCTTTGTGGGCTGGAGGAGGATTCCTGAGTGGGGATGGTCAGGCTGGCTTCTCCTGACAGAGCCAGCACATCAGGAATGGAGCACTCATGTGGAATTATAAGGAAGGAGCAGTTCTGTGAGATAAGAAAGTGCAAGATAATGCAGAGATTCAAAGTTTAAGAGAAGTACGTTGAAATTGGTCACGTACCTGAAAGGAAGTCAGTGAAGAGACTGTTAACAGAGGAGCGATATACTCAGTTTTCTTTGGTCTCATTAGAATGGATGAAGCTGTAGTCTATATGCATTGAGGAGCCAGAAAATAAGGCATTACAGTAATCCAATCTCGAGGACACAAAAGCTTGGCCCAGATTTTCTGCATCATTCAGTAATAATAATAATAATAATAATAATAATTGCATAATTTTGGTGATATTCCATACATAAAAGAAAGCTACTTTGGAAATGTTTTAATATGATGACTGAAAGTTACATCAGAGCCAACTGTGACCACAAGGTCTTTAACAAGCAGGTTTGGTGCAACCTTGTAACTGCTGACCTTTAGCACTTACGCATAAAAGAGTGCAAACACAGGAATATGAGGGGTGGGTTTCAAGTAGGTTTCGATTTAGAATAAACCATGTGAAGGAACAGAACACTATTTCCTCAAAGCACAGCTGGATATACTGTCATTGCATCAGACAAGTTGCACTGATCTTCCACAACTCTTTGGGTAAGTCACTTCCAAATTGTTGAAATGTGTGTAACTAAACTGGCAAATAAAATTGTAGTGCAGAATAAAGAAGGTGTTGCATGGTAATTTTAGAAACATATTCTAAGCACCGTGAAATACATATGCCCTTGATGGCTTTCAGATGACTTGATTGTTACATGTTACTAAGCTGCACAGACAGTTCATACAGTGTAAGCATAATTGTGAATAAATGTGCTGAGAGTGGGTGAAACCATTAGTTTCCACAAAACAACAACTAATACTAATAAAAATAGTCATTATTATTATTATTATTATTATTATTATTATTATTATTATTATTATTATTATTATTATTTATGTTTATTGAACCACAGAAATAGGCAATTGGCTTCTTTTGTTTGGCACACGCCATCATCACTTTTGCCAGATTCCCGTGACACATTAAGTAATTTGGCCATTTCTGTGATTGATGCATCTGTAAATACGGCACCATCTATTTGATCTCTTCCAAAATCAGTTAGATCTCTCATGTTGCTTTAGAAACATATGTATTAACATATTGATTTAAAAATGTCTTTTATAGCAGAAACAAAATGGTAATGAATACTGACATTAATATAAAATGTGTGTAGAGAGGGAGAGAGGGGAGCGGTCAGAATGGGATGACCAGGCCCTGTGGGTGCAGTATGTTATGTGGCAGAGTGACACTATGTAGCTTCAGTGCAGATAAGCTATGGCAGCATAGTAAAGGAGGTGAGCACACAGGTTAGGACCTGTGGAGGTGATAGACACACTTAGAGAGGTTAGGATCTGTATATGCAGGATCCATGAAGGGAATTTGCTGAAAGCACAAGAAATACTTTCACACCTACTTTTTTTTATTTGAAGTGCAGTTCTGCAAAGAAAGACTGACAAAAAGAAACAGAGAGTTGAGGACCCCTGGCCATGAAGGTGATTCTCCCCAGTCAGCAGCCAAAACTTGGCATATATGTACACTGAAAGCATTTTTTTAAATGCTGACCATATGTTAACATTGAGGCACAGGCATGTCATGCACACACACACACACACACACACACACACACACACACACACACACACACACACACACACACACACACACTTTTCCTCTTGGTTTCATTTTTGATTTAGAACATGCTACTGACAGTTGGACTGTCACCTCTGAGTCAGCAATTAAATAAACTGAACATCTGAACTGAACTGAACACACCTCTCAGAGCTTTATTGTTACTTATTTCAGTGTACTCATGTATTTAAAAAAATCACTTGGTTTAAAGTTCAGAAATCACTGCATGGTGGTTTTATTTTGTGTAGGAAACATGAAGGGAAATATGGGTTCATAAGGGTGACTAGACAAGGAAGCTTTCAGCTACTGTGGAAATTCAAGAATGCTGCTCTCAAGCTGTAGTTCGTTTACATTTATATTTTGTCACTTAGCAGACATTCTCATCCAGAGCGACGTACAAGATGACTACCTATAACATATACATTACATTTATATTGCTGGCATCCAGTAGATGCATTTAACCAGAGGGACTCCAGAAGTCAAGCACAAATGTTATACAAGCAAGGAAACCTCCATCCAAACATGAACAAGAGTCTGTGTCAAACACACAAGGCTGAATCCACAAATGCACACATGGCTCAACATGCAAGTGCAACACTATATACCCGACAGAAGTGCACCATTCCACCACAATACCAGCATATACCCAGGGCATCCCCTGCTGACCTCCCTGAATGGACTCCCATAGACAGATTCTCTTTGTAGAACTGAGTTGTCATACAACAAGGGAGAGACGACAAGGCTGTTGCTTCCACTGCCACTTCAGTGCAGACACACCCATAAATACCCTGTTCAGTAAGGAATGGAAGACTAAACCACTGACTGCTTAGCAATGAAATGCACACTGTAACTCACTAATATTAAAACATTAAAATTAATATTGATATTAAAATAAGTATACATTTTCACAAGAGTATGTTCACACTTTTAATCCCTGAAGTTGTGAATCCCTTGTATTTAAGCTTTTTCATGTAGTTTCTTTTATTTGTTTGCTTTTTAAGGATAAACAAATACAAACAACATGGAAGGGTTCATTTCCTCTGAAGAGATGCAGACAATAAAACAGTCACTGGAGACTCAGAGTCTAGATTCAGCTGCTGAGAAGATCCAGGATCATTTCGATCAGCTGGATAAAATGGTGCTGAATATCGCTGTCACTGGGGCGTCAGGCAAGGGGAAGTCCACCTTCATCAACACCATCAGAGGCCTGGGGGATGAAGAGGAGGGTTCAGCCCCTACTGGAGTGGTGGAAACCACCATGGAGCCCACCCCGTACCCCTATCCTGAATTCCCCAATATCAAGATGTGGGACCTCCCGGGAATCGGAACGGAAAACTTCAGACCGGATCAGTACCTGGAGCAGGTGGAATTCAAACGTTACGACTTCTTCATCATTGTCTCATCTGAGCGCTTCACCTGTAATGATGCAAACCTAGCCAGAGAGATCCAGAAGATGGGGAAGCATTTCTACTTCGCTCGCTCCAAGATTGACCAGAGCTTGGAGGGAGAGAAGAGGAAGAAGAAGTATGATGAGAAGGCTGTGCTGGATCTGATCCAACAAGACTGCATCACAGGTAGGCTCTGTTCCACACCTTGACTGGTAAGTGCTGGGGCTGTTGCACTGTGGGTAGTGCGAGTACCTTGATGTCAGAAGGATGTGATCCCGAATTCATCCCAAAGGTTTTAAAATGGTAACCACTTTTTAGTAAGTACAGAGGTGCACAGGGGGAATGAATTTAACTGTCATTTCACTGTAGGCCTGCAGAAACTTGGTGTGGAGTGTCCCAGAGTGTTCCTGATCTCCAGCTTTGATCCAGAAAAGTATGATTTCCCCCTCCTGCAGGAGGAGATGGAGAAGGATCTTCCCCAGGAACAGAGGCACATCTTCCTGCTGGCTCTGCCAGGCATCACTGAGAGCATCATACAGAGGAAGAAAGAAATGCTGCAGGGTGACATATGGCAGGCAGCTCTACTCTCTGGTGCAGCATCTGCAGCCCCTGTTCCAGGCCTGGGCTTTGCAACAGATTTGGCCATCTTGGTGAAAGAGCTGTCCAAGTACCGCACAGCTTTCGGCCTGGATGAGGCCTCTCTTAAGAGACTTGCTGATCGTGTAAATGTGCCAGTAGAAGAGCTGAAAAGAGCCACCAAGTCTGGTTTAGCTGAGGAAATAAGTAAAGAAATGATCATTAACATGCTGATGACAATACTGAAGGGAGGGAATAAGGAAACAGAACAAAAGCAGTCCCTAGCAGCTGCGATATTCGAAAAAGCAAAATTAAGTCTGATTGGCGTAGGTGTGAATGTGTTAATGTGGTCTGATGAATTTCTACACTACATTCCTGTCATTGGCACTTTGGCAGCTGGAGGAATAGGATTCACATCAACCTACTTGTTGCTGAAGTTCTGCTTGAATGAGTTGGCGAAAGATGCTCAACTTGTTTTGTTGAGGGCTTTTGAAAAATGAGGATACAAAGGAGAAAGATGAGTAAAAATAAAATAAAATGGATGCAATACAGTTATGAAGAGAGACTAAAAATACTTCATCTTTATAGTGTCAATAAAAAAGTCAGGGGGGATTCGATTGAGACTTTTCAAAAGGGATAAAGTGGATTACATAAACTATTTTAAGATGAGTGCTGTTGGCAGAACAAGAAAACATAGGTGGACATTAGTTAAAGGTAAATTAGACAGTGATGCTCGGATGAATTTTTCAGTCAGAGACTTAGAGATACATGGAATAACTTATAAGGATTTGTAGTGGAAGCAGAGACCTTCGGAGTGTTCAAGACCAGGCATGATGGAGTGTTAGATGCACTATATAATATAGACAGAATGACTGGCTGGTCTGAATGGTCTCTTCTGATTATTAAATTTCATGTTTTCCTATGTTCAACCGTGTGGAGCTGAAATCTGCCGATACTGAATGCTGATAGTTTTTGCCATGATAGTTTTTCAGAATTATACCATCTATAATCATGAATGCATCAGGTTAGAACATGAGTCTTGATATTCTTCTTAAATTTAACTTCCTCTATTCTCTCAGTTTTAAATAGATCGGTTTAAATAGTCTTTGTCTTAGTCATTTGTTTCTTTCACAGTAATTGCTGATTTCATTAGATCTGCTGTCATACTAACGTGTGTATTCCTCTTTTCCTTGTAAAAATTATAGTGATTTTCCCCACAGTCCACATGCTTCTGCACTGTAAGCCCGAGATTGCATGGATAATTAGAATGGGCTCAGGTTCAGTATGAGGTTCTGTGTAAAGAAAAATTGCAGTTAAATTATCAAGCCACTTTGAAACATTGATACAGATCTCTGCATGCGATGTGTGTCTGTTACTTTGTAAAGACCATAATAAAAGTGTGGAATAAATTGGCCTAGGTACTGTAAGTGCTGGAGTTAATGTCTCTGTTCTCCCTCAACATCCCTTTATTTTATTTCACTTGCCTTTGCGCGCAATCGTTTTAGCGCTGCAGTTGCTTTCCCATCAGCTCCGTTTGTAGCCTGCGTTACTGAAATGGGTCCTTAGCTGATCAGCAGGCAAAACAACCACAAACACAAGGAGCAGCAGGATGAGAGAACTGGGTCAGAATGTCACAATAGCAGCGCTGTGACATCACAGTACATAATGTTCCCGTGTTCTTGCAGATTGCTGTTATGCAGAGAAACTGTTCAGGAAACATACAGTGACGTAGATCACGTGTCCTCTGAACAGTGTACTTTATCTAAAAAACATTCTGTATACTTTAAGTATCGGCCAGTATCTTCACAAAAATTGGTTAAGGCACTTGCATTTTTAAAAATCCACTCTATCATTAAACGTTTCTATCATTACTTTCAACCTGTTGCCCTTTATCCTCCTTGATTAACAATAAAACAAATAATTCACAGAATAATCGACACCAGTCGCGTAATTAGAATAAATCATTATGCTCGCGAAACACCGCAGATTGTCTGAAATTTGTGTGCTATTGGGAAAGCTACAGCATGAGATCAACTGGCCTGCATGATTGGATGTTAATTGTACCATGCAGTACACCTGTGTGGAAGCACCTGCATTCTATATGTTTCTCCACTCATCTGTGTGTGTGCGCGCGTGCGTGCGCATATATATTTTAGTTCGCACATATATTTTAGTTCTGTTTATATATATATATATATATATATATATATATATATATATATATATATATATAGAACTATGGCTGTTAGCAGGTGCGTTAGCCTCATCCTCTGAACTTTCGCCAGTGGTTCGTGATGAAGTGGAGGGTCTGTCAGAGTTTCTTTCTTGGTTGAGAAGTTACAAAGCAATCCATTGTAGATCACATTAACGTAAGAATGGCCGTATACTTAGGCTAATAATACGTACCTATTTGGCTAATATGGCATGCAATTATTTCCAGTGTTTTATTGGCGCCAGACATAAGAGTGGTTTAACATAAGATAGCTAACTGGTGCTCAACCCTCAGGGTGATCACATTATTGCACGATGATTCATGGGTATCTTCAATGTTGTAATTTTTTAACAAATAGGAAGAATTATCTTTGCCTATTATAGGTTGCAGTGGCAGCTCCTGTCAAATCTCTCGGGGGGGATTGTGGCTAAGGTGACCCGTTCAATGGGTAAATTAACAGCGAGCTAACTTGACATTGTCACATTGCAAACACAGCCTGCTAGCCACGTTTTCCGCTCATACCAGCTCCACAAAAATCCCCGGTTATACGACACCCCCTCCCTCCTTGTAGATCCTTGCTTGATGTTTAAATTTGGTCTGGGTGGTCCTAACTCTTTAGTTGCCAATTTATCCTGATTACTACGACGACTGAACGGTATTTCTCTTAATGACACGATCGAGTTGCTCTGAGTTGAGGCAACATTAGCTATGTTGACCTTGGATGTGACAAGATCGCTGCCTGCCCCGGCGATCCCTACACCGGGTTGCGTATGACGAAAGCATATTAGTGCAAGCCCACCCGGAACCAATACGGATTGCATTGCAGTACTTGCAGTTCGAAAAAAATTGCCTTAACATGAGAGTCTATCAGAGCGATCTGGGCGATTTTCAACCACACTGAAATCGCCGAAAGGGGCGGTACTCCACGGAACACGACTTGACGCTGATTGGACTATGATATTCAGAGGCAGGACAAACTGTCTAGAACAGTCGCAGCTAGTAACACTGTGGTAGAACATGATAGAAAAATTCCCTCCCTTTCCCCCTCTGGTGGTGTGTCGCCCAACCGCCCTAAGGAACAAGCCGCCCCTGATAGGTTGTATGTTAATGTGTATTTTCGTACATATTTTAATTTTTAGAAGAAAAAAGTTTGGGAACAGATAATTTGGTGGACCCCCTGCAGTCGCGGACCCCCTGTTGAAGGTCTTTGGTCTACATTACATGCATTTAGCAGACGCTAGTGTACATGGGTGATTAATGTAGTATTTATAGTTCACTATTAGATGACGTTGTACAAGCTCTAATGGACTGGCTTTGATTTCCCAGTGAATTGAAATTGTAACATAGGAAACGGTTTGCCATTTCTTCGATTCATCCAGAGGTTGGCTCTAATGCACGCTGTTAACAGACTGGGACCTCATGGTCTCACGGTAGGGATACTGTAGATCGGTCTTTGTAAGGTGTCCCTTAGTTAGTGTGGTCATATAAACAAAGGCCATTGTAATCAGTATTGAAACTCTGCCTTCCTGGGCTCTCATGTGCTGCTCTGAACACCTTTGGATTCTGTTGGCATATATAAAATAAGTGTGCTCTCAATTGTAAAAGTATTATACTGATTAACAATAAAACATAATTCACAGAATAATCGACACCAATTGCGGAAATAGAGTAAATTATTATGCTCGCGAAACAGCGCAGATTGTAGTTTGTGTGCTTGCGAAAACTACAGCGTAAGATTAATTAAACAAGGATGGCAATTATCGATTTAAATTACGTTAAATGCTCATGACTCATCACAGCTTTTGTGAGGTCTGTGTTCTAAACGTTATTGTTCATTGCACTCAACCTAAACTAAAAGTTTATTCTCAGTAATTCAAATCGATCTAACTAAATTTAACTCCGTTTTGTAATTTGAATTTTGTAACACAAGAAAGCTATAATGTGAAACATTTAAGAGAAAGCTTTGGGATTACTTGCCACTTAATTATTCAAATTGCCATCCTTGTTAATTAAACAATCTCATGCTGTAGCTTTCGCAATAGCACATGTAACCGGCAGAGTTACCCCTTTTGCCTTTCAGCCACCGTAGCCCCTTCCCTTCTTGGCCACGCCCCCCAAGTAGCACTCAGGTGGCTAACCACTAATTAATTAAGGTCCCATTTTTGTATATATATGGCCGCTTTGTCAGGTACGGCAGTTCGAGTCCTCTGGTTCATTGCTTACCGGTCTGTGTTGCGATCGACACGGAAAGGTATGTGCTCCCCGTTTGGGTTTTATTCACCGTTAAATCGTTGCTGTCGCGCATGCATGTGTTTAAAACTGAACTGTCTGGTAACGGGTGCTTTGCGAGTCGGTGTTCTCCGAGTCTACAAACGCTTCCCATTGGTGTGTATGCGTGTTCCACCGAAGGTATATGCGTTTTGTTCTGCTGCACCTGGAGCTTCGTTAAATCCGTATTACAAACGAGTGATCTTGTATTTTAAATATGCGTGTATATAACAGCGATGTTATAATTCAGGTCTGTGTTGGAGACGCCGAGTAAGCGCCCGTCTCGCTCACGCTAACCGGACGGCACGTAGAGGTAAAATTAAACTAGGGTTGTTTCTGAGTGTGTAACTTGTGCCAATTGGGGGTAAGGTGTGTTGTGTACTTTGTTGTGATTGTACAACCGTGATGCATATTGTGTGTGTGTGTGGTGGGTTTTTTTCTTTTCTTTTCCATTAACTTTCTATCAAGCCTTTAATCAGCTGGGGTTGTAAGCTTCCCCCCCTTTCCCCTACATAGTTATCAGGGAGTGTAGCTGCTGGATCTGCCCTGCCCCCCTTCACGCACTGCATGCAGTGTTTGTAGTGGTAAAGTGCACTTCACCGTTTATTGTGATCACTATTTGCTGTGTGTTAGCAGGCACCAGGAACAAGGGCACGTGTGGTGTCGGTCTCTCCTCTTCCCAGCAAAGGTAACCCCCTGCGGTCAGCCTACTCATCCCCTACCATTTCTGCTACAGTTTCTCTGGTGGCAGCCATTACTCTGTCCTCTGGTGGCATTGCTTGCCCACCCATTCCCTTAATTTATTTGTTAAATAAACTTGTACTCAAACTGAAATGTGTCTGTCTCTAACTTACCTGCATGTGAGAACCCTCTTGTCTCCACACAGTATCTTTGTATAAAGTATAAATTGCAACATTTCTTGGGGTGAAAGTCCCCAGGTGGTGTAGTAGAGTACTCTAGAGCCAAGACCTTCTGCATTATTCCCACCAGGTCACACAAACTGCAGACAATCTGTGCTGTTTGGTGAACATAATCATTTATGCATTGGTGTCAACTATTCTGTGAATTATTGTTAATTGAGGAGGATAAAGGGGAACAGGTTGAAAGTAATAGATTTAAAGGTAATGTTTCCAGCTCACCAGCTGCCACTGGTATGCACACCAGAATCGCTGACCAATTCAACTCTTATAACAGATTCTGAGTACATGTGTTGCTGAGTTTAAATAGAAATATCTGACTAAGCACAGGTTGTCACTCAGGCTTTTGAGGATGTGACATATTTTTAGAGGAAAATTGAAAGGGCACTGTAACTCCCCTTTCCCCAACTTGACTCATTACAGGAGGAAGAGAATGGGAATGAGGGTCAGGACATGACACCTGAACCCAACTGGGTAACACCTAGGGAAACCTCTCACCAATCATTACTTTCATCATTCCTCTGCACCTAATGGCAGTTTGGTTTGGTAAAGCCAAAGTAAAACTAGCTGTCACAGGTGGTCACTATCCCAGTGCATTATAACTGCTTTTAACTCAAGTTTCCAAGTGCAGTGTGATTATCTCATTCTGCTGAACATATATTAAACTTAAAGGCCAGGTATTTTCCAGGTCCTGTTGGTGGTACATTGTTGAAATGCATAGTACATATGTGTCTAAACTAAACCAATAAATTACTATTTTAAATCAATAGTACAATAGCTCTTGTACAAGAACATTTTTTCATTACTGCAGTGTGATAAGTGGAAAGGAATAGCAGGGCAAATGAGGTGTTGTGGCTGTGTGTTTGCTTTGGGAAAAATTACATTACATGCATTTAGCTGACACTTATCCAGAGCGACTCCTAGCACATTAGTACATGTGTTTCCTTTCAATTTAAACGAGCAAAAGTGTCAGACCAGGCTAGCAACGCTCCCACTGTAGTGGGTGTGAGCATAACAGTATTCAAGCCCTACAAGTTAACTTGTGCAATCTGATGGAAGCCAAGTATACTACAATGCAGTTTGATCTTTGAACTTTGCATAGATGAAAGAAGCTGGGTTCCGCAGTCAGTGCTGGTTTCAGTTCAGCATTTGGAGAGATCGTCATTACATCAGACGGCTTGCACTGATTTTGCAGAAATATTAAGGTAAGCCAACTCTAATATTTAATGTGTGAAACTGTACAGGTGAAGAGATTAAAAAGAAAGTGTTGCCCAATAATTTTAGCATTATACCGAAAATGAAATATACATGTAACCGAGGAAGCTTTCTGAAGGCTTGATTACTACATCGTCATAAGCTACACGAATATCACATGTAATCAGTTATGTTACGACCCCGTCTAGGGTGGGGTGAACATAAACCAGACAGCCCCCGACCCCTGCTACCCGACCAACACACGCACACACTGCGTATTTCACGTCAGCCTTTTTTTGTTTATTTATTCGCACGAACAAAAACAACTTCAGGGGTGAGCCCGGCCAAAATAAAACACAACTACCTGGGGAAAAAGGAATCTAGCTAACCTACCAAAGAAAAGTAATGAAACAAAATACAAAAAGAACTTCCTAACTCCTAACTTACGGAAACAGGGAAAACGGTCATTAAACAAAACATGGCACTCACCCCTACGCTCGTTCAGGCTGACGAGAGAAAATACACTGTACAACTATTTACAGTATTTACACTACGGATGCACCCATCCGCGTTCACACTCTCGTATTTTCTCTGACGGTGTAAGCAGCAGGGAGGGTTTCGCAGCAGGAAAAGAGAGAGGGGCCTGGTCCTGCTCGGATGCCGCTTTTCAACTCTCCCCGCCCGTCTTCCAGCCAATCGCCGCGATCCAACACTCGCGCCGTAACCTGGACGGGGAGCAAGAGGAGGAGAGAGAGACAACACACGAATACGTCCGGGGACGTAACAGTTATCTATCAATAAATGTTTCAGATGTATGTGAAAGTATGACAGCTGTTTATTTTATGAAAATTGCAACTGAATGATCATTGAAACACTGAAGTAATTCATTTGTGTTTTGAGGTCATTTCAGGGGAAAACAATTTTAGATTTTCTTGAAATGTTTGCACATTGTTCCTGTCAATCAAATGTAAAATTTATGTCTTTTTAAATATGCAAATTAATGTATCCTCTGACAATTCTCATACAGACACATGTTGGTCACACAGCAAGCTACACCCCTGAATGGATATAGTGCCAATACACAACACTCACCCAGATTTTGTATTGTATGGAGGTGAGAGGTTGCTGAAAAAATGTGAGGATAGTGGCTTGCACTGATGAGGTAAGACTATGTGCTGAATCTGTTTTGCCCAGGCAGACAACTGTAGGTAAAATTTTAAGGTAGGGAACTGAGATCATATACTGGTATTTAATGTGGAAAAATGCTTATGCAAGCCATGGTCATTCTCACCTGATTACTCTGGGTTTTTCACACTCAGGAAATGAGGTTTCTTGCTGGTTTTGTTGCCATGTGGTTGTGGCAGGTTCATTTTGATGACATTCACAGCAAACTGAAAAATCACTGGCTTGGAGACAAAGGCTAGTGTTCGAATTAGAGTGGCAACGCACCCTCAGAAAGTCATATAACCTGTTTGGTCAGACCTCTCGAACATGAGTGAGAGAGTGAGTGAATGCAAACATAAAAGATTTGGTCAAGTTTCCAGTAAGGTTTGATTTAGAATTAACCGCCTAAAAAAAGTTTCAGTTTCAGTTCACTGATACATTCCTCAAACAAAGCTGGACAGATTGGCATTGCTATTGAGGAAATATTCAAGCCAAATTTCATATTTGTCTTTTCGAGATATGGAGATTAATACAATACATACAGACTTCATGCAGTTTTGGATTCTCTTTAATTGTAATGGCGAGCTTAGTTGTGCCGAATGGCCTGTTTTCGTCATAATATGTTCTTATGTTCTTATGCCTTAAAGTAAAGACTGTGCTCCCCCCTCTTTCTAAGCTAAAACAGTTTGGACATTAATAAGAATCAAAGAAATTTGTAAAGGGCCTATCACCCTGATCCTTCTGAAGAAATCAATATGGACCTACACATCACTTCGTGGATCAATTTGGTATCCCATTAAAACTGCGGTCAAAGTGTTACAAACATACTGTCTCTGGGGGGACAAAATTCACAAGCATAGTCAGTGTCATTGAACAAATCAATGTGCCAAATTTCGAACTGGCACTCACTCTGAACCAAAAAATTGGTTTATAGCCCATGCTCAAAGTATGTTGTCTTAAAGTAATAACATTCATGAGCATGATTTTTTTCTGTAAATTCCCAACCTATTTTAAGTTAAATGACATTTTTTTTCTAAACAATTCATGAAAAGTGATGTAAAGTGTTGAAGAACTAAACTGGAATGTTGATTTTTATAGCATAGTGATCTGGGCTGTACATACGGTTTTAAGACAGACTGTAGGTATGAGGGGGCTGTCCCATTCACTGTCCTGTATGCCAGCACCAAGGTTTTGAACTTGATGAGAGCGATCATCGGAAGTGAGTGAATTGAGGTGAGGAGGGGTGTGACTGGACCACATTAATGAGGTTTTAGACAAGTCGTCCAGCTGCATTCTGAATTAGTCACAGGGGTGACTAATCCAGCACTAATGACAGCACTGACAAGAAGACAAGCAAAAAGAGAGTTACAATAGTCCAGGCGTGAAAAGACCAGAGCCTGAATTAGGAGCTGTGTTGAATACATAGTGAGGTGGAGGAAGATCCTTTGGATGTTGTAGAAAAAGAATCTGCATACCTGGCTCTCTGCTGCAACCTGACAGGGGAAGGACAGTTAGCTATCAAGTACTATGCCAAGGCTTTTTACAGTAGCAGTGCTATTGGTGAAAAAGCTTGTTGAGTCTCAGCTCAGGGAGAGGTCTTGAAATGGGGAGGACCTGGAAGGGATGTAAAGCATCTTATTCTTAGTCAGATTAAGCTGTAGGCAGTGGTCCACCATCCGCTGTGAGATATCTTTCAGGCAAGCTGAGATGGATGCAGAGACTTATGTGTCAGATAGCAGAAGAGGCAGGAAGAGTTGAGTGTTGTCAGCACAGAAGTGATATGAAATGACAGAGTTGAGAGATTGCATAAAGGACACTCTGAAGAGCATCCAGAGAGGTAGGATTCAACCCAAAGGAGAGTGGTGTCAGCAATAACCAACGTAGCCAGGGTAGATAGAAGTACAGTGTGGTCCACTGTGTCAAAGGCTGCAGAAAAGTCCAGAAGAATCAAGACAGGGGAGGAATCAAGAGGAATGGGAGGAAGCTCTGGCTGATTGAAGAGCTTCAGTCTCTTTGGAATGACCAGCCCTGAAACTGAAAGAGGCCAAGAAGCTTGTTTTGGGTTAGAGAGGAGGATAGTTGGTCAGTGATTGCACACCCAAGTGTTTTAGAGAGAAAGGGAAGGAGAGCAGGGTATGTCCATTAGTTGGACATACTGTCAGTGAAACTCAACTGCTTCTTCATCTGCTCCAACTTGTGGACTTCCTCATGGGTCTTCTTAATCAACTGTGAATAACAAAAAAAGGGGGAAATTCAATTCAACATGCTTTCTTTACCAGTTGACATATCTGATTTAGTAGAGTTCCTTCTCCAGATTTATTTGCTAACAGCCTGCACACTGTATATTGAGCAGCACCGCCTCTTGCTGACCTGGGTTTTACACCTAATACAGGTCAGTTTCGTAGCTCATGGGATGTCAAATTAAGTAATATATGTAAATACTCACTTAAAAACATGCAATGCATACATGTATTGTAATGTAATTTAAAGAACTGAATATGCTAGGGAAGCTTGAAAGGAAAGAGTACTGGCTACCGAGATTGGAGGAAGCAGTAAGTTGCAACAGCCCATGTCTTGGAATCATGAGGGAGAAAAAAGAAACTAAAATTTGGACAGCGAGAATCCCACTGACATACACTGAGAAAAGGCTTGCATTGACATAACAACAAAGGGATTTTGTGAATGACTGTCATGTGAAAGGGGAATTACAACTCATTTTGAGTCATCATATGACATGAAATATCGCCCTTATTTAAATAGCTACAGATCTGGTTAGCTTGTTAGTTGCAGTTAAAGCCCAGTGACAACCACCAAATGTTTTTCATAGCTTCCACTGGGTAAAAAGCTAGCTAGTCTACCATTTACACTGAACCACAAACAGTCAAGATGATCAACGTTTCCATAATTAGCTCACATAGCAGCTAGATAGCTTGCTACCAACCTGCCCAGGAAAGCTACAGAAACGAAACCCCTCAGGATAGTCTTGCTCCAAGTTGTCACAATAAAACAGCAATATTAGCAAGCTAGCTGTGCTACCTATATAGGTTAATCATTATTTTTTATTTTTTAAACAATGTCATCCAAAGAATGTTGCACAATAATAGAGCAGTATAGACAGTAGTTGGCAATTTATTGGTCCCAAGTATTTACATGGCTGGACTGTAACTTCTTGCAGAGTAGATTTGCTATCCAGCTAGCTAGCAGATATCTTTCATTGCCAATAAACTAATAATAAGTAGATATATCAGAATCTGACTAGTATCTCATGAGATCAGCATGTACATAGTGTTGATGGATATAATCATGGACAGCGCTGTTACTCAGTTTTGTACAGTAAAAGCAGCTGGCTACTGTACATATACGTGTGATATCAGTGGCAAAAAACCTCCTCTTAAAGGCTAGTGCTGGGGAGCTCTGATGTAATTTAATCATTTTTAGCATTTTTATGTTTTTACAATTTCCTTGCAACTTTGTTTCAATTTCAGAGAATTTCACTGCACTGTTATTTTCAATGGGAGACATGAAAGAACATGTGCAGTCAGATATGACTGCTAAAGATGAGCTGGCAACAGGAGAGTCACAGCAGGCAGAAAGTCTGGATTCAACAGCTGAGGAAATGAATATGAAGAATTGGGAAGTAATTACTGATGCTGAAGTGCAGAGCATCAAGCAGGCACTGGAGAATAGCAGTTTGGACTCAGCTGCTGAGAGGATCCAGAACTATATTGATCAGCTGGATAAAACAGTGCTGAATATCGCTGTCACTGGGGCGTCAGGCAAGGGGAAGTCCACCTTCATCAACACCATCAGAGGCCTGGGGGACGAAGAGGAGGGTTCAGCCCCTACTGGAGTGGTGGAGACCACCACGAAGCCCACTGAATACCCTTACCCAAAGTATCAGAATGTCAAACTCTGGGACCTCCCGGGAATCGGGACAGAAAACTTCAGTGCGGATAAATACCTGAAGGAGGTAGAATTCCAACGCTACGACTTCTTCATCATCATCTCATCTGAACGCTTTACCTCTTATGATGCAAACCTGGCCAGAGAGATCCAGAAGATGGGGAAGCATTTCTACTTCGCTCGCTCCAAGATTGATGAGAGTTTGAGGGCAGAGGAGAGGAAGAAGAAGGGAAACTACAGTGAGACAGCTACGCTGGATCTGATCCGAAAAGACTGTGTCACAGGTAGGGTCTGTCCCACCACGACGATCAGTAAGTACTGGCTTTGTTGCATTGTGAGCAATGTGATTGTCCTAACAGCAGATGGTTGTACTTCCAAAGACATAACAAAGATGTTAAAATGGCAGCCACTTCCTCCTTGGCCCTCATCATTACAATGAATAGTGGTGATGTGTCAGCCATGGATCAGTCCCAGAATTTCATTCACACAGCGGTAAGGCAACAGATATTCTGATAAAGTACTAACCCTCACCCTATTTTAACTGTCATTTCACTGCAGGCCTGGAGAAACTCAATGTAGAGTCTCCCAGAGTGTTCCTGATCTCCAGCTTCAATCCAGAGAAGTACGACTTCCCTCTAATGCAGGAGGAGATGGAGAAGGATCTGCCCCAAGAAAAGAGGCACGCCTTCCTGCTGGCTCTGCCCAACATCTCCCAGAGTGTGAACCAGAGGAAGAAAGAGGCTCTGCAGGCTGAGATATGGAAGGTGGCCTTACTGTCTGCTGCTGCAGCTACAGTCCCCATTCCAGGTGTAGGCATTATAGTAGATGTAACTATCTTGGTGAAGGAGGTGTCCAGATATTACAATGCTTTCAGTCTGGATGAGGACTCTCTACAGAGACTTGCTAATCAAGTAAATATGTCAGTGGAGGATCTGAAAAAAGTGAGGAAGTCTGTTTTTAATAAAGAGATAACAGCTGACATGATCACTAAGATGCTGACCAAAGTAGCTGGCGGAGGGCTTATGGTGGCAGGGCACTCCCTCAGTGGTATCCCAGTCCTGGGCTCCATACCAGCAGGGGGCATTGCATACTGGTCTACCTCCCGTATGCTATGGTCCTGCTTGGATGAACTGGCTGAGGATGCTCGCCTTGTTTTGGTAACGGCCTTTCCTGCTAAGGTAACGGAGGTGTAACTGTCAAACATACCTGACACTAACAGATGTAGCTGAAATGTGCAGGTATTGTAAATATATGTTTCATCACCTGTTGATGCTCAAAAGTAAAAATATAACTTATGGTGGTAGATGCATATTGGTCATTGCATGTATTTCTTTTATGTTATTAAAATCAATGAAAACACAATAAGCGCAGTTAGAATGTATGACCTGTGCGCAACTGACTATCTGTATTGAGTCCATTGCTATATACCGACTTCTGCGATTAACTGTAAATAAAATCTTCAAATACAGTTGGTTCCCAGTTAGATTTATATTCTCCACGAATCAATTTTTCTTGACCATGTGTCGCTTGATCTTCTACTTGTATTTTTGGCTAATTGGGATGCTTTAAAAAATAATCATTTGGGTTTAGGGGGAGGAGAAAAGGACAGGAGCCATATAAGGTCAACAATGTGCACAACAAAGAGCAGCGAGTGAAAAAGAATCCACTGAGTCCTCTACACAGATTTATTTAGCAAAGCTCACAATTTACAAATAAGTCACATGAAAAAAGGCAATAATAAATGGCCATTTAAAATCACACAAACACAAAACTGAGATGTGAGATCAATAATGTGTCAGCAAATGCAAGGAAAAGACAGCCTTGAGCAGTGGCTGGATGTCATTCATGATTTGACTGAGGTGTTCATAAAAGCAAATAATCCACCTGAAAAAATGGACCGTCAGATACTACATGCAGTGCTCTTAAGTCATCTGTTATTGCATCTGGTAAAACCTGAGCTCATCATGTGGGTGAGGGATTCACTACACCACTCAGGGGCTGCAGCTAACCACAATGCCAGATGTGGTCTTTTCTGTTTCTGTGTAGCGGGGTAGTTGCTGTGGACGGCTAACTGATAATGACGGTCGGGAATAGTGCAATTAAATTACCTGCGTAGTTGCGCCCCTTATTGGGGTGACACTTGTTTGGTTATTTATTCTTCCTGTGAAGTGACGTGATTTTCAGCACCTGTAATTTATTAGTTGATCACAGGTAGTAGACAGCGAAGAATTGGGCGTCCTTTTAAAAGAGGTGTTGAAAGATTGTGACGGGGGAATTGATTCCAGAGCGAGTTGGCACGGCTGCACAAACACCTTTTGACGGTATCGTATGTGTTTTTAGTGATACGAAATTCGGTTTAAAGAGAATTGATTGGGTCTTTGCCTGGTCAGTATTTAGACGCTCTTTGGTAGCGCGGCGGTGATGAGGCTGCTGAATTCGTGGTAGTATTTCTGAATTGTGCGCCGTTTGCCACAGGCTTTGTAGTCGATTCTCTTCTCTACGTGCACGTAATTTTGTTTTATGGTACGGGGGTTGTGCGGGTTTTTAATGTGGGGGTTCCCTTCCTGTGCGAACTTTTAACAGTTCTAGGTTATTCGTTTTAGCTGGAGCAGGGCTGCTAGTCTGCACCCCGCAACCGGTGATTTTAAATTGGGAGGACAGTGGGTTTGTCTGGTCGCCATTTCTTTTCCTGGGGAGGTCCTGGCTGGCTGAGGGGGGAGGTGGCCGCATCGGGCCCTAGATTGGTGGGTGTGATTGCTGTGGGGTGTACTGATTGCTGTGTTGGATTGGGGAACCACAAAAGTGACAAGGTCCTTGTTTTCCTTACCCTTTATAGTGTGTGCCAGGTGTGATCTGTGATTCTTTTTTTGATGCATGTTATATTACTATTCACTTGTGACCATTAGAGGGTGCTAAAGAGGCGGCCCTATCTCTGAAGCGGGCCCAGGTGTTGCTCCCCAACTTGTGTAATCTCGCGAATAACTGTCAAAGTTTTGTTAAGCAAAGTTTGTGTCTGTCATATGTGCAACGTCCCTGAAGTGCTCCACCCTAGTACAGGCTCCATCACTGTGTGCCCTTAGTCAGTAGGGGTGGTATTGTTCTTGGTAAATATAGCTACCAACTTGTTACATCTGTTACCCAATAATTTTAGCATTATACCAAAAATGAGGTAAATTACTGTGAAATACATAACTGAGGAAGCTTTCTGAAGACTTGATTATTCTCATACACAAGTTGGTCATGCTAAACTCCCCAATAAGTGTTTTAACTTTAATTAGTTTTACTACCGCTACTAGCTACAGCAGCATGATAAGTGGAAAGGAATAGCTGTACATGTTGGTAGCTTTGGTAATTTGGTAATTTAGGTTTTAATTGAAGGTTATGGTTAATCTTTGTTTCAGATCCTTGCCAATCATCTGATGCAATGATCTGTAACCTGTAAATGTACAATGCATTTGATAAGTAAAAAATTAATACAACTTGATTGGTGCTTTGAGACCGTTACTGTTAAAATCAACTTTCTCATATGTTTGTAAATTTTCTTGAACATTGATGTTTTCACTGGTCTGTGTGGTTACAAGAATCAGATGTCTATATTTTTTAGAAATGCTGATTTAAAGTATCTTCTGACATTGTGCTTACCCAGGCTCAGGCAGTATCACACAATTCAATGTACATTAAATATCATTGTATGCCTCAGACATTTTTACTTTTCCTGCTGTATTTGTCAAACACAATATTCATCATTCTCTCCAACCACTTTGTTTGGCTACTATACCATATTCATGTACAATGTCAGAATACCATTGACTGCAGAGGACCAACACAGTGCTGTACCAGTTAGCAAAGCAGTGTGTGCTGGAATATAATGCACAAACATACAGTAACATACAACAATAAGGTGTTCGTTTAGCACTAACGTGAGCAGAAACCATATATAATCCAGTCACAGGAGCTGAAAACACTGTCTGCCTTCTTTCAGTCAATGATATTGTGAAAAATTATTAGTTTACTTAAATGATAAAATGAGATGGTCAGAGGAAATTAGATAATGCATTTCAGATAACAGTTTGCTGTGGGAGTATGTCAAAATAATTTGAGCACATAGAAAGGTTTCAGCGTTGGGGTGCACATCATTGAAATGCAGAGCTTTGAGTGAGAGCAGAGGAAATCTGAGCGTGCAGATTTAACCTCAATATTGTTTTTATTCATTCAAATTTTGGCACTAAAATATGAGAATACAGGAAAGCCTGGTCAGAACCCACAACAGTGCAAGTGAGACCTGTTGGTCTCTTGGTTGAATATCAGAGCTTAATGCTAGAAATTTTTTTTTCCTCTCACTCTTACTCTCAGATACAGGCCTGAAATAAATGTTCAGCTGTCTGTTAAAAAATGTTGGAGGTATCTGTTATCAATAAAACTCATAGATGAAGGTATTTTTACTTTCAGTTTCATGGTTTAAACAGATGTTTCTTGATCACTGCAATACACACTCAAAAATGTTTTAAAATAGATCTTAGTATGCCTACTCTGCTGGTCAATAAAGGCAAGACCTAATGTTTAATATATTTCCCATTCTCCAGACATGAAATCTACCTGCAGTAGCTCCATTCATACATTCCCAATTACATGTAAGCAACCATTCTTCACTTATGCTCACTAAATGTCAGGTCCATCCTGTGCCAATGAGTTGGAACAGCTTCATTAGGTTCACTGTCTTAAAAAATGCAGGAGATCATCTAAATGATAGTGTCAACAATTTCCAAATTCTAACAAGTGCGAGTGCAATAATGATTTGCTCCATACTGTAAGCAATAATACAGCTTTCATGACTTACACGAGCATTTCTACTATGACTCCTGAGAGCCTTTGTTCAAAGAAATAAGGTTAGCAGGTGGAGAAGTCAACATCTCTTTCTAAATGATATCAAACTGAAAATAAGAAATCTAAGGTCTTGTCTAATATCAGGACACTATTCACCCAAACTGGCCTTACCTATGGTCCATATAGTTGTAAGTATCAGTGTCTGAGAGGAGATATAAACAAATAAACAAAAAAATGAAACCACAAAAAAGTAAAAGTCACTGCCTCTAGGAAGGTGGCTCGCTAACCCCAGGTGACACAGCAGGTTAACCAGGGACTCACCTGGGAAGCAGGGCCTGTTGTGAGTGGGAGAGTTGCCAGCAACCAGCTGCAGCAACTCCATCCAGTCCGTTGAGCTGGCTTTCTGCTTTCATATTGCAGAATTAGCCACATCTGTTTGTTGCAGTTGATTGTTTGGTGTATTTTATGCATTTGACTTCCAGGTGTTAAATGCAGTCGACTCCCCGGTAAATCTAAGTAACTTTAGTTCTCTGTTTTTTACGTACTATAAGGCCATGTTCCAATTCATGCTGCATTATAAGTACTTCTGAACTTATATTTAGTTGAAAAGTTTAGACTCCTTACACCACAGAATAAAAACCCTAAAGTGAGTTTTCAATGAAGACCATGGCACAACACAGGATGGACAGAAGTGAAGGATGTGCCCTTTGAGTTGTGGTGAGAGCAGGAGTGCTTATCCATCCCCAAAGGCCCAGCTACCACTGCTAAATACAGCAGTAAACAGAAAGCAATAGCAGGTTGGGTGTGCTGGTAAAAGACTTTTTATGTCATGAAGTAGTGTTCATTGCGCTCTATACGTCTAAGCTAGAAAGAAAACAGAAAGCTTAGACATGCTCACAGGAATAACTCATTTCTATGTGGAGGTAGACACTATGCACTCCTATACTTTGTATTGTATGGAGCTGAGGGTTTGCTGAATAGGGATGATAGTGGCTTATACAGATCAGAAGATCCTGAAAAGTGCAGCATCTGTTCTGGAGGCTGTTTGCCCACAGATTGTGCAGGGGCTGTCAACTTTAGGTGAAACTGTAAGGTAAAGGGAGTTGAGATCATATACTGGTATTTAGTGTGAATGGAAAAGTATGGCCCTTTTAGGAAAGTGAAAAGTGCATCACATTTCTATGGGTAACCAGTCTCTTGGCTTTGAATCATCTATAGTGTATTTTACATATATAAAATAGGCTGACATTTACAGAGTAAATTTCCACAGTGGAGTTGTCTGGCAGAATGAGTACATAGTTTATTACCCTTCTTTGATGATTACTTGTTGACTCCTTATATGGCTTTTTGCTTGTGATGAACTCTGCCTCACTTGTATAAATAAATAAATGTAAATGCAAAAGTAAATCACTCTACCCTGTTTTTGTACTCAAAAGAATGTTTGTATTAAAATGACATTTTACAGGTGTCAATTCCTACTTAAACTACATTGATCACATTCACTGCAAACTGAGGAGAATTCTGTGGTTTCGAGACAAACGCTAGAGTAGGAATGAGAGTAGCAATATGCCCTCAGCAAAGTCATGTAACCTGTTTGGAAAGAGATCTCCTGGGTGAGTGTAAAAGCCAGTGAATACAAACAGAAGATGAAGACCAGTTTCCAGTAATGTATTATTTAGAATAAACCACATTAAATAAGTCTTAGTTTCAGTTTTGCTTCAGCAATATTTTCCCCAAAGTCGCTTTCTCAGACTGGCATCAGAAGACTTGTTCTGATCTCCCACAACTATTACAACTTTTTAAATATTTGAAACTGTACAAGTGGATATATTACAGTTTTTTACAACCGTTTTCACACTTAGGTCAATACCATGGCCACTTTTTCAAAACTCTTAACACTGTGTGCTTAACAACCATGCATACGAGCACATCAGTTAATCTTTCGTGCAAAATGCACTACAACCACCAAAACACTTCATAATTCACCCAAAAGTGACTCGTGCTGCCATAACTATAGCAAATGCTCTCTCCCAGCAGACTACTTTGTCACTCAAAGTACAATGGACTGAAAAACAGAAACAACTTGAAGCATTGCAAAATGCATAGATTATGTGTTGCTGTATCCTCTGTTTTAGCATAGATTACTGTAGCGTTGCATTTTAAAAAAGAAAAAAAGAATGACAACTCTTTAGAGTACATATTGTAATACAAAATAATTCTAAAATGTTTCATTACAGCAATATGCTAAATTTCTGTTACTGTATAGGCCTACCACAGCACAACAAAAAGCATGCAGATGTTACGTATTCATTTCCAGTGCATTAAGTTTATTGTTTATTGTTTATAGGATCCCCGTTAGCCAAGCCATACAGCCCCGCTTTTCTTCCTGGGGTCCGAAAAATAAAGAATCATGATAATCAAATTTAAAAAACACATTACATTGCAAGAGACATCAAAAAAAAAAAAAAAACTCCAAAGACACAAAAATGAGTTATTTAAATAAGAAGGATAAGCATTAAAACACAATCATTGTGAAACACACTAAAAGAAGACGGGTAAAAAAGAAAACACTACAAATGCGCGCACTAACGAGGATTGATATAATAGCAGTGATTAGGTGTATATCTGACCGAGGTAATTCTTTACTTGCTTTTTAAAAGTAGATTTAATATTTATTTTTGTTAAAAAAGATGGCAGCTCATTCCATGATGTAATTGCTCTTTATATAAGTGTGTGTTGAAGTGAATTGGTACTAGCCTTTGGTACTACAAAAACGTCCTTCCACCGCATATCGTGTGCTATAGGTGTGGAGTAGCAACTTTTATGGAAAAGATTATATTGATTTGGTGGGGTCTTTTTATTTAAAATTGACCAGGTTGAGAGTAGTAGAGAAGCGTTTAGCCTATCTTCAACTTTAAGCCAATGTAAACTTGAATGCATGCTGTTGATGTTTGTTCTATATGGACATTTGAGAGCAAGGCGTGCTGCTTTGTTCTGGACCAGCTGAAGTTTTCCCAGATGTTTCTTTGTGGCATTTGACCATATGATGTTACAATACTCCATCTGAGCTAGAACCAAGCCACCCTTCTTGGTTAATTCAGGTGTAAGGTATGTACTGCAGCGCCTAAGTAAGGCAAGGCCTCTACTCATTTGGTTTACAATCTTGTCAACTTGCTTTGACCAGGATAATCTACAGTCTAAGATGACACCAAGCAACTTTATTTCCTTAACCTAGTTGCTTGGTGTCAACTAGGTTATGGTGTGTTGTTGTTTGTAACCTAGTTACAGTACATGATACAGTATACCTCAGTAATACCACTGGAAGTCTACTGTAGCCCTAATGCTGATCCATGGTGTACTCTGTATTTTGGGTCAAATTTTTATGATTTTCACATTTACTGCAACATTCTCCCTTGCCTTGAACCTTTAGAAAAAAATCTTTAGCATATCTTATCCACCCCTACAATCCCCTTGCCCCATATTTGAAGCCAAGTAACTATCATGACACCAAGAACAAACTTTTTGATCTGTTGTTTTGCCTGTCACAATACTTTAGATACTACTGTTGAGTGTGGTAAATTTACTGTAGTTGCATTCTTGGGTCACCTTCTCTCACTGATAGCCCATGACTTACATATACAGCAGTAATAGTGGAAAAATCTCTTCAGCGACAACTACATCTATATTTTGCCTATATACATGCAAATTTCAACGCAAATATGACCTCTCACGAAAGTGGTAACAAGGCTGGAAACAAAAAAACTGAATAAACTTTCTGCTAAAATCAGAATAATCTGTCTTATTTCAAGCATATAGTTTCATTTGTCTGTCAAAATGCAGCATATTTCCTTCTACAGGGATCTAAATTTCGTTAGGTTTTGAAGTGAAAGTTAACTGTTTTGAACAGAGTATCTTAATGTCTGCAAAATTTGCTGTAGTTGTACAGAATTTTGCTAGTGGTGAATATTGACTGAGAGAGGTATTCATGAATTTCGGAAGAAGTGGTGATTGAATGCATTTTGTATGAAAGCAATGCAAAAGTATACACAGTTTAGTTCACATAGTCTACTGATATGGTGGATGTGTTAAGTGTTTTGAAAACGTGGACATGGTATTGCGACACGTGTGAAAATGATTGTAAAAAACTGTAAGAAGGTATATTAGACCTTTGGAAACCATGTAGTACACAGGAATGTTAGTTTTTTGGGTTGGCTTTCATGAAGAGTTGATAATTACATTAGGTGTCATCATGAGCTAAATATATATCCACATATTTGTTTGAATTGCAAGTCTGTGAAGAAATATCCTTATATGTTTGTGAGACAAACTGTGTAATTTTTTTATTACAAACAGATTGATTATTAAACCTCAGAAGCAGGTAATTGGTATTTTGAGATGATTACAGGTGAAGTCAACCTCTTCCAGATTTTCCCCGATTTTCGTGAAATGTGGTGCACACATTGAAGAAGAATTGCCTGTTGAAGAAACCAAATGCTGTATTTGTCTTTCAGAGTTATGAAAATGAATGTATCCTCAGATGGTACACTTTCCCAAGTTTTTACACAGATTTTTTGTCATCACATTAAAAATCAGTGAATGCTCCAATAAAGTATTTAACTTGAATTAAAGTTACTTTTTGGAATGTGCAAAAATGAATTGAAATGTACATGGAGTGCATGGATTTGTCTCTTGGCAAAGTCCCGGGAAAGTAACTTATCTGATCAGGCTTTCCATGGGTGTGTGAGAGAGAGGGTGACAGCAAACAATAGAAGGGCTGTTTCAGCCTTTGCATAAATGAGGGAAGAAGCTTAGTGTTCAGTGTTGGTTTCAGTTCAGCACTACCTTGGATTGTTGTACCATTCTATGACTTTCACTGATGTTGCAGAAATATTGTGGTAATAATATAATATTATTATTATTACTCTACTAATGTATGAAACTGTACAGGTGAAGGGATTAAAATATTGGACCATTGGATCTGTGAAAGAGTTGCACAACAATGTTTGCATAATACTAAAAATCTACCAAATTATTATGAAATAGATGAGATTGAGGAGGCTTTCTGAAGCCCTGATTATTACATCTTCATAATAAGCTAAGAATACACATTTTAGATATTTGTGAGAGTTAGACAAGGGGTTTAATTTTTTTTAATTGCAATAGATTGATTATTGAACCAAAGAAGTGAATAATTTGTGTTTTGAGGTCACTAGGGGGCCTTAAATGATTTCAGATTCAAGAGTTTCTTCTGATGTTTTCATATTAATAACTGCCAGAAGAAATCTGATGTCAAATTTATGTCTTCTTAGTTATGGTAATGAATGACAATTTTCATACAAGCTCACCAAATTCAAATTGCTCATCATATTACATGTCCCAATAAATTATCTAACTTTAATTACTACAAAGTGTAGCAACGTGATAAGTGGAAAGGCTGTGCATGCTGGCAATGTGTTAATTGTTCTTGTCCTGAGGTTGTGCTCTCAGTTTTAACACCATTGAGTAAGCTAGAAAGAAAACAAGACGTGTGTACACACTGGAGTAACTGTGCAGGCATCTGGAGGTAAAGACAGCACACTGCAACATCCCAGATTTTGTTTTGTGTGGAGGTGAGATGTTGTTGAATAGGTTGGGGAAGATTATAGCTGTATGGATGAGAACATCATCAGGATCTGTTCACCCGCAAACTGTGCCCAGAGTGGCAGCTTGGTGAAACTGTAAGGTATAAGGAGATAAGACCATAATTTAATGTGGGTGGAAAAACACTTACGTGAGCAATGATCCTGTCACAAAATTAAAAAGTGCATTAAATTTTTACTGGAAATTAATCTCTTGGCTGTGACTCCTCCATGATCTACTATCCAAAGATACTGCAAAAGAGGCTGGTATTCCTGATGGTGTATCTTAAGATTCCCCAATGAATTATTTAAATTATTATATTAATATTTGTTGATTTATTAATTATATTTATTAATTATATTATATCCATAGATTATTACTACAATAATAAATAGAATTTTATCAAGAAATTTTAATAAAAGTCATTTTTTCAAATGTGCAAAAATGAGTTGAAATGTGCAAGGATTAATAGAATGTTAAACAATTTCTCAAACAGCCTAGTTTTGCTACTTGCTCACTGCTTGTTGGGGAGCAGTAGCACCGGTAGCATCAGAACTTCAGCCACACCTGAAAGAGACAGTGATGTTGATTCTTGTGTCACTGTATTTCACAGCAACTGACCACCTGTGTAGCACATTTTAGCATTTTCTTTAACAGCAACTCAACATTCTTACCTACCTACCTACCTTCTTACTTTTATTTGCCTGTCCTGAGTAAAATCGTGCTGCAAAATTTCACTCCAAGTGAAGTGACTTAATTTTAATGACTTTGTGTCATAGATTTCTGCATTTTGTTTTGTGTATAGGTCACATGGATGAATATTTAGAGTACCTGAATAAAACAGAGCTGAACATCACTGTCACTGGGGTGTCAGGCAAGGGTAAGTCCACCTTCATTAACACCAACAGAGGAGGATGAAGAGGAGGGTTCAGCCCCTACTGGAGTGGTGGAAACTACCATGGAGCCCACCCCGTACCCCTGTCTAGAGTTCCCCAATATCAAGATGTGGGACCTCCCATGAATTTGGACAGAAAACTTCAGAGCGGATCAGTACCTAGAACAGGTGGGATTCTAGCACTACGACTTCTTCATCATCGTCTCATCCGAGCGCTTCACCTGTAACGATGCAAACCTGGCCAGAGAGATCCAGAAGATGGGGTGGCATTTCTACTTTACTCGCTCCAAGATTGACCAGAACTTGGAAGGAGCAAAGAGGAAGAAGAACTACAATGAAAAGGCTACACTGGATCTGATCCGACAAGGTTGTGTCACAGGTAGGGTCTGTCCCATACCTTAACTGGTAAGTGCTGGTTCTGCTGCATTGTGAGTAGTGAGGCTGCCCTAACAGAAAAAAGAACTAGCACCATTAGAGACTTGATGAGAAGCACTGTTAGTCAGCCTCCTGAGCATCTCAACGATCTGAGCAAATCAGAGGGATGCGTTGCTTTTGCCTCAGCACTCATGGGATGAGCCTAATAAGCAACTGGTGATTGCAAATAGGGTCGCGGAGACGTTAAAAAGCGTTAAAAATACTGTTTATCTTGGTAATGGCAGACATTTGGGCTTGTCTTCTCAGCAAAAAGATTAAGTTACTAAAGTCAAAGCTCTTTGTTGGCTGGTTTCATAAAATAAAGTTAATGTGATGATTTTATTTCCCTCACTGTTTATGTGATTCACTACAGCTACATTCAGAATCCTCTGCCCTGCCCGAGTTCAACATTTTAAGAGGTACATGACAGGGCTGCCCTCTAGGATGCATTTTCAACAAAATATCTTAACTCCCCTACTAGAGGCAAGTCATGTATATATCTATTTTTGTTATAAATCCTGAAAAAAATTTTGCAGTGCTGACGAAGTTGTGCCACTGGGGTCAAGCGATCACAATACCATCAGAGTTGATTCAAGCACTTTGGCAGTCAACCTCCTCCCATTGTATGTTTTTTTGGTTTAGGGGAGATATAACATTACATTATATTCATTTAGCTGATGCTTTTATCTGGAGTGTGAACATAACATTATTCAAGCCCTACCACAAGTTAAATTGCGCAACCTGACTAAACAGTGGAAGCCAAGTACACTACCATATATCAGTCAGTAGAGCACAGAATCCAAAACACATTGCAATACTACACATAAAATAAACTGCAAGTACTAGAAGTAGCAGGTGTTAGGGGGCGGGGATCACTCCGCTACACATATCTGATCACTACTTTGTTCAGTTCATGTTGTGTCTCCCTCCGGGTCCACCATCCTCCTGTAACGGAGTGCATGTCCGTTACATGAACTTAGGTTAACTAAGCAGAAAGATCCGGGGCAAACATCTCATGGTACCATCTACCATCCCCATTGTATTTTACCGGCTCCTTTGTTTGCCTCCTCCCAAACACACCCAAACCGCTCTACAATTCAACAAGGACAGGTGGAATGTCTTAACATGCAGGGTGGCCAACTGAATGTTTAAGCATTTCTAATCTTGGACAATTTTTTTGTCAATTGCACCTCTTTTTTCAATTAAAGAAATGTTTGTGGGGGGACAGGGCCTACCTGTGCATTTAAGGGCACTGGCAGGACGGACTCCATCAGCCAAAGGACCCGAGGGCTGGGGGCTGATGGGACTTGTAGGTTTGGGAGAGTGCAGACAAATGGGGCTGACCAACATGGGAGGTGACTGTGGGGGAGTTTCCGGTGATTGCTGGTTAATCTTTTATAATTGAAGTGTATTGGTCTGTAAAGAGCAAAAATACCCAGGAAACATTTTAGATGTGGTAGGGTGATATTAATATGCTAGAATCTTTTGGGTTATGGCTTTTGTTGAGTTAATTGATTTATTTTGTTCTGATTAGTTCAGTCCAAGATGGCGGATTGACTTTATAGGGGTAACATTCAGTCAGTAGGGGAGAAGCTGACAAAGAGTGTAGTGAGAATCACAGTATAATTGATGTGTTCTCTTTTGGCCTGCTTAGGCAATTATTGTTTGCATTTTGTTTGTTTGTGTTATTCTTTGTTTTGTTTTTTTCTTTTTTGTCATTGTTAATTTATTATTATTTGTTGTTACTTTCACCAGTCACGGCTTGGGTGAAATAAACCAGCATCACCTCATCAAACCTTTTGAACTCATCAGTTTTTTATTATCGCCTCTCGGTCATCCCCCGACACCTCCCCTCCTCCTGTTTTCTTTTGCTACAACCTCCATTGCCTCTCACCCACTCACTTTTCCTCCCTGATCACTGCCTCTCTGCCCCCTCCCAACCACTTCTCCTCACTAAATGTGGATGACGCCACTGACACTCTCTGCTCCACCCTAACCACCTGACTCAACATCATCTGCCCTCTCTCCTCCAGGTCTGTACGTGTGACACCCTCCAACCCCTGGCTTTCTGAGGTTCTCCGTGACCATCGGACCAAGTTCAGGGCAGGAAAATTGCGCAAACCTGGCCAGAGAGATACAGAAAATGGGGAAGCATTTCTGCTTTGCTTGGTCCAAGATTGATGACAGTTTGAGGGCAGAGGAGAGGAACAGGAACTATAATGAGAAGGCCACAATGGATCTGATACAACAAGACTACGTCACAGGCAGGGTCTGTCCCAGGAGCGTTTCTAGGTATTGAAAAGATCAGGGGCTAAGTCAAGTTTGCCTGGGGCTTGTCTTTTTTTTTTTTGAAGGGAGACCGGCATTGGTAGGTTGGGGAGGTTATATCTACCTTTATAATAAATAAATATTTTCACACCTTCGGACGCTGTATGTCAAGTTCCGCTCTATTACACAGTCTGTCTGTTGTTTTGCTATAAACACCTCCTTTTTCAGGGTGAAAATATTTGGGGCTAGGCTTAAAATATTCGGGGCTATAGCCCTGAATGATCGGACCTAACGATGCCACTGGTCTGTCCCATGCTTCGATTGGTAACTGCTGGCTCTGTTGCATTGTGGGTAGTGTGACTATCCTAACAGCAGAAGTTTGTTGTACCAAAGTCATACCAAAGATGACGAATGGCAGCCACTTACTCCTTCTCCCTCATTATTATAGAAGTAGATGACTTAGCCATGGATCAATCCAAGAGTTTCATTTACACGGCAACAAATCCATAGATGTTTTTTTTCCTTTTTTCCTTGTTTAAGTCTTTAAGTCATTTATCTCTTGTTTCACTGCAGGCCTGCAGAAACTTGGTGTGGAGTCTCCCAGAGTGTTCCTGATCTCCAGCCATTATCCAGAGAAGTACGATTTCCCCCTCCTGCAGGAGGAGATGGAGAAGGATCTGCCCCAGCAACAGAGGCATGTCTTCCTGCTGACTCTGCCTGGCATCACCAACAGTATCATACAGAGGAAGAAAGTAGTGCTACAGGCTGACATATGGATGGTGGCTTTACTGTCTCCCACTATGGCTGCAGTCCCCATTCCAGATCTGGGCTTCGTATTAAGCATAACTATGTTAATGAATGAGCTATCCAAATACTACAAAGCTTTCAGCCTGGATGTGGCATCTCTTAACAAACTTGCTGAGCAGGTAAATATGCCAGTGGAGGAACTGAAAAAAGTCATAAAGTCTGACTTTAGAGAAGAAGTAAATACTGACATGGTCATTAAGATGTTGACCAAAGTAGCCAGGGGATGGTGTATGGTGGCAGGGCACCTCCTCAGCATTGTCCCAGGGCTCCATACTAGTAGGGGGGGATTGCATACTGGTCTACCTGGATGATCTGGCTGAGGGTGCTCACCTTGTTTTGGTGAAGGCCTTTGCCACTGACATGTCGTTACTGTGAGACATAACTGACAAATGTAGCTGAAATGTGCAGATAATGCACATTTTTAGTCAGCTGTTCATGCTCAAAAGTATACAATAGCCTATACAATAGGTGGTTAATGCACTATTTGAAAAAACCACTCATCCTTGTACAAAAAATCACACTCAATAATATAATAATGGTAAGTTATTGCCAATATTCATATATATATATATATATATATATATATATATATATATATATATATATATATATATATATATATATCTTTCATGTTATTAAAGTCAATGAACAGTTAAATATATAACCTAAATAAATATATAACCCCCATAAATAAGGCTCTCAGTTTTTCTCAACCATGTGTTCAACCATGTTCAAAGTTGTATTTCAATCATTATACTCCAGATGTCGCTGTAGGTACTAAATTATTCGCAGGCAGCACAGTCAACAGACTCATTCAAAAAGGTGGCTAATTGGGACGCTTTTAAAAAATAATCATTTGACCTCCAGGGAGGAGGATAAGAACATGGCAAACAAATTTAATATAAATCACATACAAAGACAACAATAAATGGCCATTTAAGATCTCAAAAACACAAAATTAAAGTCCAAGAGTGATGCAGCCAATAATCTGTCAGGAAATGCAGGGAAAAGACAGCTTTGAGCTGGATGTCATTCATGATTTGACAGATGCATTCATAAATGCAAATATTTGCCCTGAAAAAATGGATAATTCCCAATTGCATACATTTTTGAACAAGCATGTAGCCAAATTAATGATGGGGATATTCCACTAGCCAATCAACTTTGACAGAATTATCCTCCATGGACAGCTGACAATATCAAAACAAATTAAAAGAGCTGATCATAACATCTGACAATATATTGATTGTCAAGGATTAATCAACTTGTGCCTAAGCCCATTGTGTTCAGCATATTTTATCTGTCCTGCAAGGAAAATCCATCACACACAATCTGAAAATAATCCTGGTTGTCACAGTGTATCTTAGAGCTTTGAAAGTGAGAAAGTCTGATTTTGGTGAAGAATTATCTGCTGCCATGGTCATTAAGATGCTGACCAAAGTAGCTGGGCGGGGGGCTATGTTAGCAGGGAAGTTCATCAGCAGTATCCCAGGCTTGGGCTCCATAGCAGCTGGAGGAATTGCAGTCTCCATTACCTCCCGTATGCTGAAGTCAAGCTTGGATGATCTGGCTGAGGATGCTTGGCTCGTTTTGCTGAGGGCAACTGAAGGGGGGATGTGTAACTGTAAACCATAACTGATGCTAACAGGGAGTATTGCACGTGTTATTTTCTCACTTTTTCATGCTCAAAATTGATTATTGTAGTCTGTGATGATAGATGCATGACCCAAGACTGCAGTGTGCAAAGTACTGCTTCTAATTGACGATACATTATGGGAAATGGGACAAAGCCTTAATTCTGCAATACTGTACAACATTGTTAGGGATAGGAAGAGTGTATACACTGATGATGAAAATGTGATGTGAGTCGACACAGACCACCAAATAGGGAAAACAGGACTGATTGCAAGAAACATGATGGAAATTAAAAATAATAATAATATATAATCAAGAGATCACCAATGATCATTTCCTTTCTATTTCTACTGTTCTCTCTAAAAGTTCATAATGGTCCTGCCATTATATTTTCAAGAAGGTAAATGGATTTTTTTTTATGCTTGTGGCATGTTGAACACTGTGTTATAATCTGATCTGTCAGACTAAAAATAAAATGCCTGGAAACCCTCACAATTTGCAGGGGATACTTTCCAATTCTTGTGAATGGGGAAATCCATGAATAATGTACTGTTCCAGTTACTGAAGTCCCAGATGGAGATTTTGAAGGAGAGTTAACAGACAATTCCTATGCAATTATCCAAACCTAGACAAACCGGTTCCGCCCATGACTACACAAATCCCATGTAACACTTCCTTTCTTCATCAGCTGTTCACATCCTCCCTCCTCCACCCCATCTGATGTCCAACAACCTCTGCCAGTGGCCCCCATTGTTGGACTCCAAGCCAAATAAAGTATAGCTATAACCACATCAAACAACTGCAACCTTCAGCCATCAAGCTCCGGCCACCTCTCGACTTGTATGGCAGAGCCTTAATTTGGATCCAGATGCACTTCATAAAGGATTCCAAGCAATTTGGCATGAAAGACTGGAGGAATTAGTTTTTCCTCAATTGTTTGCACACATTTTGTGAAACAACATTTTGTGTTCTCAAAAGTCTTAAAACAAAATAGTTTGTTAACTCAGCAAAACCTCACAAATCCTGTGCAAAATAACTGGCTTCAATATCATGTTAACACCTTTCAAAATATTTACATCAGGTAATACACACATATCATATGCATAGCTCTCACTGAACACCAATTTCAAATTACAATGATACAGAAAACACTACCATCAGGATTTATATGTGGTTATGGCCTGATTATATCTTATTATGAATTATTTTCACACATTTTCAGTTCCAAAATGAACATAAATACAGTTGTAACAAATCATAAAAATATGTATGTTTTTCAAATCATTATTAAGACACAGGAAGGACGATGCAAAACTAAAAACAAACAAACAAAAAAAACAAAACAGAATGTTTTATTTTCTGTTCATTCCATTTTCTCATTCCAACACCATGCCCACTATTGCAGTCTCTTGCTGTACAGCGAAGAGAATGCCACCAGCAGAGTCTTCTTTCAGCTCTTTACACAGTTACAACTATGATGACGTGGGTCTACAATTTTTAGTTTTCAACACATGGCTATGCTTCATTTCAGAAATGCACTTTTTTCTCTTTTGTATTCACTTACGCTTTGTATTGTGTGTTGTATGATAGTGCATGCTTGAGTACAATGCATAGCACAGTAGAGCAGTGAATACTGTTCCTTCACCTGTTCTCATTTCTAAATTTCCAAATTATAAAGGCTACAGTGAAATGGCTGAAACTGGGCTGCACCTGCTGCCCAGCCTCCTTCATGCCACTGGCTTTTGAAGCTACTGATTCATTTTACACAGGATTTGTTAGGTTTTACTGAGTCAACAAACTGTTTTGAGCATTAAGAAATGCTTTTGAGAATATTATGTGAGGAATATGGGCCATATGATTTGCTCAGTCTTCATAAATATTCTTGTAGATTACACTGGTTTACAGACAGTGGAACAGTCTCAGGACAGCTCATTTACACATCTGCAGGAGGTTCTGCGCACAGGAAAACATTTGGGCCATGCCATTGCATAACAATCACCACAGCTGCAGTGTTAGGAAAGTGACTAGGTTTATCAGCCTCTTGAACCTCTTGAACTGTGGGCGTACCATCATGAGACAACTTTGCCCTTTTTGGGTTTGAAGTTTCCTATTTGCTCATCAGTATCTACAATTACACTGTATTTCTACACTCACCATATAAGCAACCTTATGATACTAGACTGTGAATAGCCATGTGGGTGGCTAGTCTATTACATTACATTATTGTCATTTGGCAGACATTCTCATCCAGAGCGACTTACATGGCTTACCTTTTTTACATGTTATCCATTTATAGAGCTGGATATTTACTGAGCTAATTCTGGGTTAAGTGGCTTGCTCAACATTACAGCAGCAGTCCCCCAGTGGGGAATCGAACCAACAACCTTTTGAACATGAACATGCTCGTTACCACTATGCTACACTGCCACAATTATTCAAATAGCCAACAAGAAGCAAATATGGCAAACTAAGATAGCTTGGTAGTTATCTAGCTAATGAGCTTTTACTACTCTTACTCTATGACTGCACTTAGGAAAGTGTTTCGTTTTTTAATGGGGTTTAGTTAAGTTCAACTTAACTTTATTAGCACATCGCTACATTACCATTCACTCTGAGCTGTTAGAGTCAAGTCAAGAAAGAGTCAACAGAGATTTTATTGTCAGCCCATCCATATACAAGTATACAGTAGGGTTGAAATAACGTTCCCCTGGGACCCAAGATGCTACATTCAGTCACTGAATAAATACACAATATAATAAATAGACAAAATAACAAGCCAATAAATAGACAGAATAACAAGACATTAAATGGTAAAGTGGCAGGCAGAAGAGTGCAAGTAAATTTGTAAGCAGAATTACACCTTTTAAAGTGGCTATGTGCATTTTAAATTTTGGGGTGCTCAGTCCAGGAGAGTGAGCAGGGGTATGCTGTGCTCCCGGAGTGTGGGTCCGTTAGCAGCATATCTCACTCACTCCACATGTGTACCCACCCAATACGATTAAATGTCCTACTTCCGACACATGCCTTCTTGCCTAAATGTCAAAATATAATCAGTATGATATTGCATAATATTATCCAATAAAGATGCACCACACTAACTAGAGGATACTTTTTGCTCACATGAAATAATATTAGCAAAGTGAATATTTTTCCAATGGAATTTTATAAAAGTTTAATCATGGCAGATGTTCACGCAGGTGATTGAGGTTTATTTAAGGATCAATTTTGCGAACCATAAAATGGAGCACGTGTGCATGTTAATAGAATAATAGAATTGAATTATTGAAGCTACCACGAGGTGGCACTGCAGTCAAGGGTTTCAAGAAAATGTGGCAAAATAAATGATAGGCCTACCTTAGGGTTTTTAGGGGTAATATGCTTATATCCTACCAGATATAAATGCAATATTTAGATTCATTCAAAAGTTAAGTTATTGACATTGTAATATATTTAGATGTATTAGCCATAAAACTACAGCTTTGGGGAACGATTTTTTTTCTGTGAATTTCTGCGGCTTCTGGCGACGTGGCTCGTTCTCGCTTTAGGTGAAGGTTCTGTGCAGTTGAAGGACATCTTTGGGGCAGAGTTGTCTGGTTCTTGAGACAGTCTTACTGCTGTTGATTCAGGACCCCCTTTACCTTCTGGTGTTGTTGTTAAGTGTGACACTGTATGAAAAGTGGCCAGATAAAGCTGGGTTAGTCAATGCACAGATTGCTGCGTGTCGGGAAAAATCCCCGTGAGCCATTTATACACCAGGGAGGCCGCAAGGTGCTACAAAGTATACACAGGGGGGACCAAGATGTGTGGCCATAGTGGCGCGGAGAGCCCCATTTATTGCATGCAATTCCCTTTACATCCACGCAGGGGCGCATTCCGACAGTCAGTTAGACCTGACCTGACAGGTTTCTAGATAACCGATCTAAAGCGGGTAAACAGGCCGTCCAAAGCTTCACACAGGACAGCTGCTCGTATTTTGCAAAGCATCCATATCTGAGCGTTATTTTGGTACAGCCGTCTATAAATCCAGTTATAGGTTATGCGTTACATGTTCATACACTTCAACAAAAGCCACATGAGTCGACACGGGATCCGCCAGATCAGTAACAATGAATGTATACTTTATGTTTCTGCTACAAGCATTAGACTGATCCTTCCAGACCGACGACACCCCTCTATGTCTCTCCGGCTCTCTCTCAGTTTCCAGAGCCGGCCTGAATTCCGCAGTTTTGTCCCTCTTTAACCGATTACACACCCGCCTGTTCTTCTATTTCAACTGACCGAAATTTCATCGGCCCATTGGCAGACGCAGATTCTGAAGTTTCCACCTTTACCATCGCTGTAACGGCAACCCTGCGCTTCTCCTGCGCTGTGGCGAGCCCCGAATTCTCAAAGTCCGAGAAACCAAAGAAACTATACAGTATTTTGGGGGTAATAAGTACATTACGCATTGTAAAATTAATTTGTATTGAAACTTTCCACTGTAGCTACTCTAGGCTTTGTCTGTTGGATAGGGAAAGTGAAATCTGTACTAACTGATAAATGTAAACATTTCTTAACGGATGGCTGATACGCCGTTTTCCAAAACTCGCATGAATATCCTTAATATGTGTATTGGAATCAATCAATAATCTAACGCGAGCGCATGCAGGTTTTTCGATTCCCAGTTTTGTGCAGTTTTAGCGTTTTTAGCGTTTCTCCCCTTCAGTGCTAAATTACAAGACAAATTGTGACATAAAACGGGAAAAAAGCTATAAATAGAAATATTCGCTGTATAGAGAGGCTACGTCGATCAAATATTTATATCGCCATCATTAATGTTTCATCATTACTATGCCGTTTGATTTCATTTCTCTGCGCTCAGGACACGCCCAGCTGCGCTATTTCTGTATTGGCTGGCGTTTGCGCTTTCTCTTTTCCACCTCGTAGTGTTATTATTGTGCGCACAGTGCCGTTTGCCTTCCATTCATTAGGGAGCACGGGGTGTCCGTCAGTGCCGATATATTATAAAACTACCGCAAAACCTGACTGGATTCGGAGATTTATCCCGCAACGTCTTTTCTCCCCTAGACAATCAGAGAGGAAATTTTTCCGCTGCTTCCTTGCGAGACATGTCTGCGAGAGGTGAGTGCGGGGTTTGTCTGCGCTGCAGAGCGTCCGATGGTGAGAGGGGAGAGGGGCTTTAAGCACCCGTGCTTTTCTCGGGGGAGCGTTCGCATCAGCTCGGATGGGTGTCAATAACATCGCGAAACTTAAACGGGCGTTTGGTCCTCTTATGGTGTCGCCACCTGTCTCGGTATCTGCTATTTCAGCGCCACGCGTAGACGCAATCGCCACTCGGGTAACATCCGTGCCGTTTTAGGGAATTGTCGCTGATTATCGGTGCAAGTTTTCTCTCACGCACATACCTTCTGATGCATGATGCGTGCGACCCGGCTTCTTACGGTATGAGAACCAGTGCTTTTAGCTGTGTGGACCAGTGTTGTTCAAATGAAAATTCCATTTCCGTCCTCGAAACTTCCTTCACGACAGAGGTTTGCTACCGGGGGTTTATATCTGAGGAAAGAGAAAATTTTGTTTCTTGACAGAATAGTTCACATTATGCGTCCATTGCGTTTAGTGGTTTTCCATCTGCAACGGGACGTGGTCAGTACTCATAAACTGTTTTTCCCTGGAAAATATTTCAGTTTTTTCATGCATGTTTTCATTGGTCAGCTCCTCGCTATATGCAGCGCTTGTCAATGCCAATTCTTATTATGTGAAAGCGCCAGGGGGTACTTTGTCCCAGGAGTGCACAGAAACCCCCTCGGTGATTGTATGGATGCGACCCAAACGTGCTGAGCGGCACTGTGATTTCCTTGTGCTACTCTTGACTCCACATCTCTGACCAAATGTTTATAATACTAATACTAATAATACTAATACTACTACTACTACTAGGCCTAATAATAATAATAATAATAACTCTGAATCTGAAATAATTACTCAACTTCTTATTCTCATTTTTATATTTTGTTATATATTTTTCATTGATATTATAAGGCACGTGTCACTGAGCGCATTGTTAACGCTCACGTGTAGTTGGCAGTTCTCGCGGATGCGGTTGTGGAAACTCCGGGAAAGACGCCTTGGATGCAGCGAGGCTGGGGGCTGATGATTCATGATGCTGAGAATTAGAGACGCTACCAATGATCCTACCTCCCCTCTCTGTGAGAGCGAATGAGTCAACGCCGTAAATAAAACAATCCTGTAAATAAAGAGAAAGAAGAATCCAGCTGGCTGCGCAGAGGTGTCGCGTTGCTTTCCGCGAACGTGACAGGGGCACGACACTGTCATGTTGACTCATTCGCGGGTGGCGTTTGGGTCTCTCGCAATTTGCATCTTATTCTGCAGTACATTCCTCTTCCCAGAACACACCAGGGAAAAACTCACTTACTGCGACGGTACCACACTACTGCCTGTGTTTAACTGTCTATTCACTATGCAGATCAGAAAAACATCTTCACGTTTACCGCATGTGCAGAACAAGATTGCGTTGAGGAATGTATGATGTCACCAGCACCGTGACGTCACAGTAATGGCTGAGTGTCACTGTGCTTTAGCAGTCTAGTCTGTCTTGTACATCATATGGCTCTGACAAATGAACTAAAAGTAATGATTTACTAATGCTGTAGCGGCCTTACTGTGACATTTGGTCAGGCAATACATGGCCTACAATGTGCCAGAAGCATTGTGAGATGGGTGTGTGTTTAGTGGTTAGAGTCTAGTGTAAGTATCTGGTTCATGGCTGATATCAGACTAGTGGATCAGCCACGTCTCCTGGTTCAGAGAGAGGGCTCTTCTGTGTTCCAGCCTGATCTCAGGCCAGTGAATCAGCTGTGTCACCCTGTTTAGAAAGAGGGATCTTCTAAGTTTGTGACTGATCTGGGCCCAGTGAATTGGCCATGTCTCCATCTGAGAAGGAGGAGAGAGGGCAGGAAACTGTTGGAGGAGCTGGGCAGATGAAATCCAGAGAGAGGAGTCATGGAATCGGGCTAAATATAGTCTGGCAAACATCTGGAGCAGAACTCACTGTTCTCTGCACAGAATGGAGCATTTCTCCTGCTCCTGCTCACGTTGAAGCGCTCAGAGCCAGTTTCAGCTCTCCTGTAAAACTTGGTTTGTTTTGATACTACGTATGACAAGCGCTTAGCCTAAGCGTTTGGCAGAGGTCTGATACACAGGGCTGTTTTTGCATGAGGGTTAATGTCTTGACACATAATAATGGGGCGGCAGTGTAGCATAATGGTTAAGGAGAAGAACTTGTAACTGCAAGGTTGCCAGTTTGATTCCCAGCTGGGGCACTGCTGCTGTACCCTTGGGCAAGGTACTCAATCCACAATTGCCTCAGTTAGTATCCACCTGTATAAATGGATAATATTGTTAACAAAGCTGTAAACAATGTATGTCCCTCTGGATAAGAGCATCTGCTAAATGCCTGTAATGTAATGCAGGTTTAGGAGTTCCTGACATTCCAAAGCTCAGTAAGCCTGTAGAGTCATTCTGTTTGTCTGGGCTGCCTCTTTTGCTTTGAAGTTGGTCTTAACCTCTTATTGGCCAGGAGTGTGTTTAATTTTTAACGTGCTTTATGTAATGTGTCAGTGTTCTCTTTGAGTGGATCCTCACTGTCTCCCAGTCCAAATGGCTCTGTTTGATTTACTCAGAACCAAAGAGCTGACCTTGCCCAGGTCCAAGAACTCGGTGGAAGCTAAGAGCTGGGCTCCTTGGTTCTGAAGGTCCAAGGTCACTGGATCTGATACAGTCTTGATCTTGGCTGACTTGGTCCTGCTCACATGCAGTGTTTTACTCACCTGTACTTTGGACCGGATGTTGCGGCAGTGATGGTGGTGTGCTGGAGTGGTCTCAAAGCATGGCAACTCAGGCTGAGAATGAGCACATTAATTATCATCATTCTTGTGCTGCCTGCTTCAGCCTGAGTCCAATGATGTAAACTTTGCTTCTCTGTCACTCCCTGTCCCTTTCTCCCTTGGCTCTTCTCCGTCTCTCTCTCTCTCTCTCTCTCTCTCTCTCTCTCTCTCTCTCTCCCCCCCTCTCTTTCTGTCTGTCTCTCTCTCTCTCTCTCCCTCCCTCTCTCTCCTTCTGTCTCTCTCTCCGTCTCTCTCTCTCTCTCTCTCCGTCTCTCCCTCCCTCTCTCTCTTTCTCTCTCTCTCTCACTCTCTCGCTCACCCTCTCTCTTTCTCTCTCTCCCTCTCTCTCTCCATCTCTCTCCCTCTCTCCCTCCCTCTCTCTCTTTCTGTTTCTCCCTCCCTCTCTCTCTCCGTCTCTCTCCCTCTCTCCCTCCCTCTCTCTCTTTCTGTCTCTCTCTCTCTCTCTCTCACTCTCTCGCTCACCCTCTCCCTTTCTGTCTCTCTCCCTCTCTCAGGCCTGTATCATTGTCTTGCTATCGGGCAGCCCTGCTGAAGCTGTCAGCTCAGATCATGTGTGAGGGTGACAGAGAGATTCTCTCCTAACTCTGTTTATCCAGAAACCGTCTCACGCACTTTGGGTTTGATCACAGCGTATTTTTTCTCTCTGTGCTTCACAGGAACCACACAAACAGGCAGCTTAAGGGTGCTGTTGTTGTGTAGGAGCTTCTGGAGCTTCCCCAAAGCCATGATGAAAGCCAGGCCTTTCTGATTGGCTCAGAAGTAACAGTCGGAGTGGCTAGCACTTTCTCTTGCACCATATAGTCACTGAATGCGCAGAGTAAAAGGGTTAACTAGTTTTAGTGTATTGTAGTGATTACTAATTGTTACCATGTGGTTTGTGAATGCTGTGCTATGATATCATTGCATTTTATTTTTGCATCATTTTATTACGTTTGTAGTGTTATTGGTAGCTGGTTGCCATTCTCCTGGGACTGTTAGGGTGAGAGGAGAGGTGCTGCTGTATCTTTGGTTCACTGCAGGACTTGTCGTTAAGGTGATGGGGAGTGCTGTTCTTAATGGGTCTTAAACGGATGGGGAGGATGAGGTTATAATTACAGTGTCGTTCACAGCACCTCTGTCTGTCCTATATCTTAAACTGGAATGGGAAATAACAGTTACGGTCATAATATGGTGTAATACTGTCTGTTCAGCAGACATGTGGCTTGATGAGGGTTGCATCAGCGGTGCTACACACCCCCTCCTGTACTGAGATGCACTGTGAATACACCTCAGACATTATATGAACACACCATGAACGCACCGCAAGCACACTGTGAGCACGCTTTCCATGGACGCACTGCGTAAATGCGCTGTGTAAGTTCTGCTCTTGCAGTGCGTCACCGTGGCTCATTGCGCTCCGCTGACTCCTGCTTCTTTTCAGAGCACCTCCGTGGGTTATGAAACTCACCGGCATACAAACCAAACCTCTGGGTGTGGTTCTAACCAGGCCGTGTAGCTGCACGTTTGTGGCACAGCTTAGTGATTTTCCTGGCTTTGACAGTGGGTTTTGTGCTTTCTTCAGGAAATGATGTCATTTTCCACAGGCTCAGATTAAATGCAGTGTTTTTTCCCCACTCTTTTCCCACTGGCTTTGTGAGATGTAGAGCCATGTTAGTGGCTGTATTGTGCTTTGAATACAGAAGCTAACACCTGGAGTTAGAGCTGCCTGTAGCCATTTTGGTTATTCCAGATCTGGATGAGTTTAACATGGTTGGACTTGACGTTTGCATGCATGTGTGTGTATATGCGTGTGTGTGTGTGTGTGTGTGTGTGTGTGTGTGTGTGTGTGCATGTTTGTGTTTGTCATGACACTGCAACTATGATACAGAACGCTGAACTGATTTAAATTCTTATGAACATTGCAATGCACTCATATACACTCCAGTATGAAATAAAAAGAGAAGTATATATGTCATGCATGCAGCAGAAAATGACCGCTTCACATTGTCCTTTGCAAATTCACCCTACCCAGAGTTCCTCACTCCACTGCTCCACCCCATTCATTTATTTACTCTGTCTGATTGGGAGCGTGCCCTTGCCCTCTGATTCTGTGAAAGTAGCCATGCTTTCAATTGGGGATGTGTCCACTGAGGGGTGGGGTCAACCACACACAATCTCACACAGCTTAGAAGTCTGCAACCAACAAAAATCTGAAATATATTTCCAGTCAGAAATGGATTCAATGAGTGTCTTTCACATGTTGGTGTGGAATCCCTTCACCTGACGAGCAAGGTGCGCCTCCCCCCTCCCCAGAGTGTTGCCGTGTCAACGGGCTGACCCCACGGATGCTGGATGCCCATAGAGGACCTTGCTGGGTGCGCTCGGGGGCGGGGCCTGGCATGGTGCCGTGACACGCTGCTGGCCCAGGCGCTCTCCTTGGGGGTCATGGGGTCATTTTTGGAGGTCAGAGACGCGTTTGCAGCTCACCTGAAGCGTGGAGGGAGAGAGTGGTGTGCAGGGCCCAGGAAGCACACAACACTCCCACAACACTCCCGCAACGCTGCCCTGCTTCCAGCGGCTGATTGGACCGGACCCACCCCACCCCCACCCCCCGTTTCTGCTGCGTTCCTCTTATCTGGGTGTCCTGATTGCAGACAGAGCATTTTACAGCTCACATGGCTCTGTAGGCTTCAAATCTGGGACACTCAGGTGATGAAACTGCTCTCTCTCTCTCTTACCCTCACTCCCTCCTTTGTGTATCACTCTGTCATATTCTACCCCTCCCTTTCTCACTCCCTACTGCTCACTCTCCCTCACTTTCTCTCTATCCCCTCTTTCTCTCCCTCTCTATCTCTTTTTCTCTCCTTTTCTCTCTCCCTTTCTTACTCTCTCTTCTTCACTCCCTATCTCACTTACTTTCATTTGTACACACTGTCATGCTCACTCTACCCCTCTCTCCCTCCCTATCGCTCTGCAACCCTTTTACTGTCTTTATCTCTCCTTTACTCCCTCTCTCTCTTCCTCTCACTCTCTCTCTCCCTCTCTCTTCCTCTCTCTCTCTCTCTCTCTCTCTCTCTCTCTCTCTCTCTCTCTCTCTCTCTCTCTCAGTTAGATGAGAAACCTGCAGGCCCGGTCCTTGGCAGCCCTGGTGTCTGCCCTCTCGTCAGCCAATCCGCTAGCAGCGGCGGCTCTTCTGCTTGCTCATTGGTTTTTTATCAGTGTGGAGAGGGTGTGTGGTGGGGAATGAGGAAGGGATGGAGACTGCAGAAAGGGGGGATTGGGAGTGTGAATGCGTGGGGCTTTAACTGTTGTCTCTGGGCCTAATCAGGCCTGCTCACACCAGGAAGCACTTTTCATTGGGCTGATGATCCTGCCTCTGCGAGTGCGGCTTACCCGCACAATGCGGCAGCATTCCTGCCGCCCTCACATCATTGTGGTGACTCACTGACCAGGGAGCCGAGGGGCGTGGCCATGGGGTGTAAGGAAGCATCACCTGCAGAGGTGAGGTGAGGAAGGACCTGCCAGGCTGCCCTCTAACTCAGGCAGGACTCCCTGTCCGATCAGAATCTCCCTTCTAACTCAGACAGGGCTCCACATCCAATCAGAACCTCTCCTCTAACTCAGGCAGGGCTCCTTAACCAATCAGAACTTCCTTTCTAACAAAGACAAGGCTCTCTCTCCAGTCATAATTTCCCTTCCAACACGGGTGCTTTCCTCATCCAATCAGACTGTCCTCTCGAACAGAGACAGAACTCTGTATCTAATCAGAGCATCTCCATTGTTACAGATGGGACTCCCTGTCCAATCACAACGTTCCCTCTAACAGGAAGTGGATCTCCCTGTCCATTCAGGGTTTTCCCTCTAAATCAGATGGAGCTCACTGTCCAATCAGCGTGTTCGCTCTGAATCAGATAGAGCTCACTGTCCAATCACAGTTCCTGTTTTTTACTTCAATCTGAGCTCCCTGTGTAATGGGAATGAGTCATGGTTTGGAGCAGAAGATTTGTCGTTCCAGCAGCAAATGCCTGTAATAACATGGTTGTTAAAGATGTTAGCATTCCGTAAGTTTCTGCTGGCTGTTCCAACAGCCATATTTTAATGTTTAATAAACTGGGGCTTACATGCGCTGTGCACAGACATACAATGTTGTAACTAGTTGGTGTGTCCCCTCGTTACCGTCCTTTTCTGAGCTGTGAAGATATGTGTTTAAAGTATTCTTGGCTTTTGCCATGTTGGTTCATCAGCAGCGAAAGCTTAAATTATTCTCTTTGAACGTCAGCATTATTCAGGTTTGTG